>JAPPVO010000010.1:18685391-18967993 GCA_030407325.1 Camellia japonica | reverse complement strand
GGTTGTGGACTCTTGTCCGGCATATTCAGCTCGTGGCTACTTCTTCAGGCAACGCCTAGTTGACGCCCTTGATGAGGGTTGGTGGTTTGAATGGATGTGCAACTTGTCCGCAGACCGCATTGCTTGGCGGTGCCCTTGGCTCAATCTTCCGGTGATGAGTTACAGCATGACCCGTCAACCCGGGGTCCAATTGATTGGCTTGACTCACTGTGTCTTCTATTTCCCATTCCGTATCTTGCGCCAGTTTGGTCATGATCAGACTTGTCCGCCGGAAGGGATAGAGTACCCGGTTACATTCCCGATTCGAGGCGCACAACTGGCCCGGTATGCCACAGCATGGAGGACGAGAGAACTCCTGGCTCCTGCTCCCGCTTTCAGTTGCACTTTATCTGATGAGTGCTTGGATTGGCTTAATGAAGAGGCACAGATTGGGCCCAGCTTGGCATCAGAGACTTCAGCTAGCTCTGGGGGGGGCGCAGGGACATTTGACTTGACTATGCCCCGGGTTTATTGCTTTATTAGTACTTTCAAGTTTTCTTTATGAATGTAATAAAAAGCAACTACAATTGTATGCAAGAGCAAGAGAACTCTATTTGAAATCAATGAGATTGAAGGTTGTGGTACTGAAAATTTTCCGTTTTGGTCCAGAAATGATCTTAGTTGTAAAAAGATTTATTTGAACAAAGTCAACTTTTATTAAAACTTTTCGAAACCATTTTCGATATGGATCAGAACTGGACACGCCTGAAATTTGTCACTGAGATGTACAACCCCAGATTCCTGCAATTGGAAAATTGCCCCTAGTTTGAATAGTACCGCGGCACTGCATGGCAACGGAAAGTTGCCCCTAGTCTGAATAGCGCTGTACCGGAGATTGCGATGAATGCTGATGAACAAAGATGACCAAGATGATCAAATGGACAAAGCTGATCGGGGAAAAGTTTATGGCTGAACTTCAGGATGAAGCTGCCTACGTATCCCAAGGATGGGAATCAAGCCTTACGTAGTTCAGGCTTGGGTTCACTCGAGTATTTTCACTCTCCTTTTGCGCTCTAACTTTTGCCAAGGCCGCCCTTTACGGGTTTTCAACCTTGCGAGCTCAGTTTTTATATTTTCTAATTTTTCGTGCTCTGAATTTTGCCTAGGTCGCCCTTTCGGGTTTTCGGCCTAGCGAGCCTCTCAGGGGTAATATTTCTTCAACTTGTCCATGTTGATCGGTTGGGAGAACTCTAGGCCATCTAGGTCCATCAGAACCACAGCTCCACCTGACCAGATAGACTTGATGATATAGGGACCGGTCCAATTGGGTCTGAACTTGCCCCTTGGGTCGTGGATGGGAGCTCGGTTGTCTTTGAGTACCAAATCTCCTTCCTTTAAATTCCTGGACTTAACCTTCTTGTTAAAAGCCCGGGCAATTCTGCGCTGATACCCTTGGACATGGTACAGTGCTTTCAGTCTTCTCTCATCAAAGAGCATGAGTTCCTCAAATCTGCTCTGCTGCCAATCTGCCTCGGCTATCTGACACTCAGCCAATACTCGTAGAGACGGAACCTCAATCTCTATAGGTAGAACGGCCTCCATCCCATAAACCAAGGAATACGGCGTCGCCCCGGTAGAAGTTCTAATTGAAGTTCGGTAGCCCCACAGAGCAAACGGCAACTTATCCGGCCAGTCCCGACAGGTCTCCACCATCTTCTGTAGTATACGCTTGATATTTTTGTTGGCGGCCTCAACCGCTCCATTGGTCTGCGGCCGATATGTGGATGACTTATGAAAAGCCACATTATACTTCTCCAACAGATCAATCACCTCCTTCTTGAAGTGAGAACCATTGTCCGAAATGATCTCATTCGGGACTCCATAACGGCAGATAATGTTGTTTCTGATAAACTTCGCGACATGCGAGGCTTTCAACACGGCATAAGATTGGGCTTCGACCCACTTTGTGAAATAGTCTATTGCTACTAAGATAAACTCATGCCCATTCGACCCTTTAGGAGTAACAGCTCCAATCACATCGATCCCCCAAACTGAAAATGGCCATGGCGACGTCATGTTGTACAGCTTTGACGGCGGGATGTTCATGCGGTTTGCGTGGATTTGGCATTTGTGGCATCGCCGAACAAAGTCGATACAGTCTTCCTCCATGGTAGACCAGTAGTAGCCCTGTCTGAGGATCTTCCGTGCCAGCATCACCCCATTCATATGTGCCCCACATTCTCCTCCATGGATGGCCTCCATCAGGCGCTTCGACTCTTCGGCTTCCACACACAGCTTGTGCATTCCCAGATGACCTCTTTTGTACAATTTACCCCCGCAGATGATAAACTGAACAGCCATCCTTCTAATTGCCCTTTTGTCCTTGGCATTCGCCCCTGGTGGATATGCCTCCTTTTCCAAGAAGTTCCATATGTCGTAATACCAAGGGTTGTTATCCTGTACTTCATCTATGGCGGAGATTGACTCGTAGGCAGGTGCAAATTTTTGGTCAATAATGACTGGACGCATCCGGACCCCAGATGGGATGTCTATCATGGAAGATAGAGTTGCTAGCGAATCTGCGAACCTGTTGTTCTCTCTTACTAGGTGAGTGAAATTGAGCTTTTCAAACCGCGGAATTAACAAATCCAAGGTCTGGTGGTAAACGATCATCTTTTCCTCCTTTACTTTCCAATCTCCCTTAGCTTGAGATACAACTAAGTTTGAATCCCCAATGACGTCCAATCGCCTTGCCCCTAGTTCTAGGGCAGCCTCTAGACCGGCAATACACGCCTCATACTCCGCCTCATTGTTCGAGACTTTGAATCTAAGCTTGAATGCTAAAGGGATACGGGAATCGTCAGGTGCTATCAGCAACACCCCTATCCCATACCCGTGTTGATTTGACGCTCCGTCAAAGTACATTGTCCAAGTTTCATCTTCGATGTGCAAAATGGCTTCGTCTGGGAACAGATACTCGACCGCTTCATCCCCTTCAACCGGGTGGTCGGCAAGGAACTCTGCTACCGCTCTTCCTTTTACTGACTTGCGTGTCACATACTTGAGATCAAATTCGGAGAGCAACAGCAGCCAACGAGCTAGCCTACCCGTAAGTGCTGGTTTCTCGAAAAGATATTTGATGGGATCAAGTCGTGAAACCAACATTACAGAGTGAGCTAACAGGTAGTGCCGCAGCTTCCTGGTAGCCCATACCAAGGCCAAACAAGCCTTCTCCAACGGAGTATAGCGGGTCTCGTACTCCAGCATCTTCTTGCTCAGATAGTAGATGGCCCTTTCCACTTTATCTTCCGACTCTTGTGCGAGCATGCAGCCCATTGTGGTTTCAGTTACTGACAGGTACAGTATCAACGGTTTTCCAGGCTTTGGTGGTGACAACACGGGTGGATTCTGTAGATATTCTTTAATCTGCTCAAATGCAGCTTGGCATCGGCCGTCCCATTGGAACTTCTTTCCTTTCTTCAGGAGACCAAAAAGTGGTTCACAAGTTAAGGTTAGTTTTGAGATAAACCGCCTTATGAATTGCACTTTACCCAGAAAGCCTCGCACCTCCTTTTCAGTCATTGGTGGTGGCATTTCTAAGATGGCCTTGATTTTGGAAGGGTCGACTTCGATGCCCCTTTGTGTAATCAGAAATCCTAGCATTTTCCCCGCTGTAACACCGAATGTACATTTCTGAGGGTTCAACCGCAGCCGAAATTCCCTGATCCTTTGGAAAAACTTTTGCAAGGCGGCGTAGTGGCCCTCTCTTTCTTTGGACTTGACAATCATGTCGTCCACGTACACCTCGACCTCTTTATGGATCATGTCATGTAATATTGTGGTTGCAGCCCGTTGATATGTAGCCCCGGCGTTCTTCAACCCAAATGGCATTACTCTGTAGCAATATGTACCCCACGGGGTGGTGAAAGCAGTCTTCTCCCGGTCCTCGGGTGCCATTACTATCTGATTATAGCCTGAAAAGCCATCCATGAACGAGAGCAAAGCATGCCCCGCTGTGAAATCTACCAACTCGTCGATATGCGGCAAGGGAAAGTCATCCTTCGGACTGGCTCTGTTCAGATCCCTGAAGTCCACACATACCCGGATTCTGCCATCCTTCTTCGGCACTGGAACAATGTTGGCCAACCAAGTCGGGTATTCGGATACCAGCAGGAAGCCTGCGTCAATCTGCTTGGTGACCTCTTCCTTGATCTTAATGGCCCAATCAGGGCGGATCCTTCTGAGCTTCTGCTTGACAGGTCGGGCCTCGGGGTCAAGAGGGATCCGGTGCTGTACAATCTCAGGATCGATTCCAGGCATGTCTTCGTAGGACCACGCGAAAACATCTTTGAAATCTTTTAATAAAGCGACTAAGCGCTCGCGTTCCTCCGAAGACAACGTGGACCCGATCTGGACCAGCCGCGGGTCCTTCTCAGTACCAATGTTCACGGTAGTGATTTCATCTATTAAGGGTTTAACAAACCTCTCCTGCTCTTGTTCAATTAGTCGTTGCAAAACCGGAGGAATTTCGTCCTCGTCGTTTTCATCAAAATTTTGAAAGTCCTGATTTAAGCAATAAACCAAAGGCACAGAAAAGTACTCGGAAACCACAGTTACCTCATTCTCATTAGATACTTCCGAACCGTCCAATTCTTCTGTTACAACAGACTCAAAAGAGAAAGAAAAAGACGACCTGGACAGGACTGTGGTATCCGGGTTATCACCCCCAGGAATACCGAACTCAGACTCAGACGAGTTGGAACCTGATTCCGACTCACAAGACTCGGTGGAATCAGATTCCGGCTCACTACCTGATCCGGTGCTGCTAGATAAAAATCCCTCCTCGTACTGCCAGATGAGGGAAGGTGCGATGGATGCATCCAAAATAGCTGTTGGTAGGCCCGCAGCCGTTTCATCTCCAATCATAGACACCGAGGAGTTATCCCCCAAGCACAACTGGTCGATCGAAGGATCTGAAAGTAGACATGCCAGTGCTACCCCCATTTCGAACTCTGTGTCCGCAGACTCTGCTTCCTTGCTACGCTCGGTCTCAACCGCTGGGTCTGTCTGCTTTTCAACAACATCATCCCCAGATAACTGTAGGTCAAAGAAAATTTCGAACCCTGGTACGCGCTTCTTCTCTGCGTTCCACCACGGCTCCGGAAAACCACAGAATGGAAAATCTTCCCCCTCCCGGACGAAGCGTCCGTTCAGGGTACCTCGGATGGGCCGATGCATTAATTCAAAGGGTTTTCCCATCTGTTTCGCCTTGGCTCTTGCAGCCGTCTCTTTTCCTTTTCTTACCCAGTCTTCCTTGGTGGGCGTATATCCCAGGCCAAAGGTATGGGGGTTGTGCGGCACCTCGGCCAACGCTGCGATACCTTTGCGGCCGCTCTTCCCTAATCCCATCCCGGGGATGTATTGGAGCTTATTCATGAGATACACTGCTTGGGCACTAACATATATCTCTTCATTTGTAGCCATAACATTCCGTACGACCTGAGCCTCGGCCAAGGTAAAACCCGATATGAACACATCTTCCATGCCATGCTCGATTTCTAGAACAGGCGTGGACACCTCTGGTGGCGGGTGGATTGACGAATTCCCAAAGACGATGGCTACTCCCTTCCCGTAGGGGTATTTCACCATTTGATGCAAAGTAGATGATACTGCCTTTACTTGATGCAGCCACGGCCGCCCCAACAACAAATTGAAAGTCGCCGGCACTTCTAAGACATGAAAATCTATCTCCTGCTGTCCCGGCCCAACCTTGGTCTGGATTTTAACGGTCCCCATCACCTCTCGGCTTGTGTTGTCATATGCCTTGATGACCTGGGCTGTCGGTACAAAATCCGCGACCTTCAAACCAATCGCGTAAGCTGTTCTTGCCGGGCAAACGTTGATGGCGGACCCTGTATCAACGAGCACCACAGGTATCCACTTATTCCTACACTCCACGGAGATGTAGAGGGGTTTATTATGATTCACGCCCTCGGGCGGAAGTTCTTTGTCGGAAAAGGTCAGCATCGGGGTACCTCCCCCCGGGAAGACCAATCCCACCAGCTGCTCTGGCGTGGTTTCTATCGAAAGCTTTGCTTTGTCCATGGCTGATAAAACAGCCTCTCTATGTACTCGCGAAGCCATGAGCAGCCCCCAAATAGAGATGTCTGCCTGTATCTTTTTCAGCTGTTTGAGTACAGCTTCTTCTTCAAGCTGCTTCTCTTTTTGCTTCTCAGCTTCTCTGTCCTTTCCCGAGGCTTCCGGTTGATCTAAGTGTGGGGGTTTGAAATACCGCCCACTCCGTGTCATGTGGTCAACCTCTCCGAGGTACCAAGTGTTATCAGGTTGGTTATTCCCCCAATCTTCGTCGGTGTGAGCAAGACATAAATCTTCGTCTTCCCACCACATTCCATTAGCAACCGACAGACACCTGTCCGGCTGTGGTACAGCTGTTCTTGTGCTCGCAGCACCTTTCATCCACATACCTGAGGTATTCTCGGTTCCCATGCACACAGCGGTTTCAACTCCCACAGGGGCCTTTGCTTTCCTGGTTCTCTCGGAATCTTCAAAACTTGCTTGTTCTGGCATGACTGACTGTTCCATCATCTCCGCACTCAAAATGTTCCAATCTCGGGCGAAATTCTCGACACCGGCGCCCCCCGGCGATGTGTTCTGCTCTTCGACCCTCCCGGCCGTTACTGACATTCCTGCCCCTACCGGGCCCTGCTCTGCCTGAAATTCTCCTATCACATCAGGTTGATCGTCCAACCACCCGGTAACTTCGGCTGAATTCTCATAATCAAACCATGCGACTGTCGCATCCTCTGGGTCCTGGTCACTGTAAAACTGGAGTTCGGCAAGGTCCTCCCCCACAGCTGTTACATCATCTGTTCCCTGCCCCAAATTATCTCCGTGAATCACACATAATTCTCCCTCTGTTGGCAATTCTATTCTGGGCCCATCTTGACCTACTGATGAAATGTAGTCACCCGGACTATATGTTTTCTCGACACAAATTCCAAATCCCGCAGATTCTGACCCAACAATCCTCTTTTCCTTTGGGATTTCTTCTCTCCTGTTCTCGATGGTCACCACCGCTGGTTTTGGTTGGGTTTCGAAGATGTCCATCATGCACAAGGCGGTGCAATCAGGAAGAAATACTTCTGGTTTAGGGAGGTGGGTAGGTGTGATATAGATACTAGGGTCGTAGAACACGTCCCCAATATGGATGAAATTGAGTCTTTTGGGCGGTGGAGCTTGGTTATGTGTGGGGAGAGGGTTTGTGGTAACATTGGGTTTTTCAGGGGGTAGGATCACCCCATTATCAATGAGATCTTGAATCTCATGACGTAACCGATAACACTGGTCGGTGTCGTGACCGTGCTGTTGGTGGAACGCACAGTACTTGGCCGGGTTGTGGTTAGGGGGAAGTTTTTCTGGTAAGGGCCGCGGCTCCAGGGGCTTTAGATGCCCTTTCTTGATCAGAACCCCCAGAGCTTTGGATAGGGGCATATATAGTGGGGCGAAGGTTCTGGTGTTTCTGGGTGGGTATTTGGTTGTTTGTGGGTTGCTTCCGGACGCGCCGGAAAATGGCGCAGCTGCCGTATTTCTTTGAGGGGGATTGGCGGTGACCATGCTTACTTCGGTGGCTCTCGTAGTAGTAGTGCCACTCGGGCCTGCATTGCTACTACGGTTGAAAGTTCGTCGGGGTTGCTCCCGGTCATTATCAATCAAACCTTGTTTCAAAGCATCCTCAATCTGTACCCCCATTTCATGAAGGTCAGAAAAAGTAGGAAAGGGAAGTACTATCATCTTTTGCATCAACTTCGGCTGAAGATTGCGCACAATCATCCGAATCTGGTCTTTGTCCGTAGGCCTCAAGGCCATCATCGAAGCCTTGGCCCTCCACCTGGTTACAAACTCTGAAAAACTCTCCTTAGGCTCTTGCCTAGTCGTCTCGAGATCACGGGTCGTAATCTCAATCTGTGTATTATACGAATACTGTGCGATGAAGGCCTCAGCCATTTCGTCCCAATTCCTCTTGACGTCATCTTCCAACTTGGCATACCAAATGGCCGCCACACCTGATAGGGTCCGGCCAAACAAAGACAACTTCTGAAGCCTACTGAGGCCCATTGGCCTTAGGACATCTGAAAACAATCTCAAGTGCACCATGGGGTCCCCGGACCCGTCAAACCGATCAATATGAGGCATTTTGAATCTGTCGGGCAGCGTCACAGCTGCATCGGTGTAACCATCTTCAATATCAGGGATAGTCTTGACCCCCTGTGATCTCTTGAACAGCTTTTCAAGCTTGCTCAACTTCAGTGCGGTAGGATCAGTCTCGAACTCAAAGGGAGAGTCCGGTAGGTTGGTAGGTGTTTTTGATAGCTGAGGTTGGATCTGAGGTAGGGTTGGAGGTGGGGGTGGTCCTGTGGGCAGTTCTGTATCAGTTTGAACATTGGCTGTCTCCCCGACGTTAGGAACTCCTGGCGGGGGAGGAACTGGATGCGAAGCAGACGCTCCGGTCTGCTGCTCTAGCCTGGCAATTGTCTCTGCCTGTTCCCTCACAACTGTGGCCTGTTGCCTGGCGAAATCTGCCTGACGGACGGCATCCTGCTGCATTGCTTTCATGCTTTCCTGAAGGTGGCGCACCATCTCTTCTAAACTAGCCATACTGCCTTGCTCTGGCTGAGTTATCGGTGTATATTCTCTTTCTGTGGGAGGAGCGGAGTCCTGATCTCTACTGTACACAGGTGGGGTAGACAAAGCCCTTTGTACTGAATGCTGAACTGGTGCCTTTTGCCTGACTGACCTCCGTTTAGTAACCGGGGGTAGTGAGTAATACACTGGTTGTCCGTCTATCAGATCCTCAGATCGATGGAGTCGGCGACCTCTAGTCCAGAGTGCTTGGGGAGTATCTACTGGGTCAGAAGCAATCGTGCTCAACTACCCTAGTAATAATAAAATAATAAAGCGTATAAATAACAGAAAATCGGACAGCATAACGGCATAAAATAAATAAATAAAAAAAACACACAACCACGGTTGGGATTATAATATATAGCCATAACCCGGGTACACTGTTTCTCAAACACTGATCAATGTTTCTGAATTTCTGACCCAAAAGTCTGAATCGGATACCCACGGATGACTGATCCTCAACAACACTGAACTGATGCCCTCGAGTCGGATACCCAAACTTGTAAACTGATATATGCGTTCCCCTGCAGAGATACACTCTAAAAGCACATAGCATGTAAAAGAGAGCCAATACACCCCTATGTTGGGGTAGGGTTTCCCTGTCCTATTTTGTCAGGAGCTAGGGTTTCACTACGCACACAGCGGTTTCAAACAACCTATATCGGGTAAAGCAACCTGTCCTAGTTTGGAATGGTCACTATGGATCCGAATATGCACTAGGTCGAATGGTCAAAAAGGGTGCCCCGGTAAAACCGGGGTTTGTGTTCCCATACTGGCAGAGCCCGCAACCGGTCAGCCTTATGGTCATGCCTTGACAAGGCAAGCCTCCAGCAAACCGCTCAGGAATAGCAGATGGCCAACACGGTGTTCCTAGGCGCACCAATGCAAATGCAATGCAAAGAGACACATAAGTGTAATCAAAACAGGATATCACGAGTTCGAGTCAAGCTCTCTAAACTCCCCAGCAGAGTCGCCAGAAACTGTAGCACGTCCGCGGGGGACCTCGGCTACAGCTCGGACTCGATTTGTGTCGCGGTTCTAAATCTGAACCAAAGAGTCCAAATCCGGCAAATCGTTTTGAAGAAAAACAGATTTTTGAAAAAGTAGTGCCAAACATGGACTGCTTTGCCAGATTACAGAGTCGCCACCTAAATATTTTTTAATGGGGGAATTTAGGAAACCCTGACTCGGTGCCGAAGGCCACGTGTCCGTCATCACCAAAGTGACTTGGCTCGGGAGCTTGGGTACGATCGGGGAAGGTCAGCTATGAGCACCCCCTTTCGCCCGGTCCGAAGACCGGCCTCTACTAACCGTGATATCCGATTTTGAAAACATTATGCGTTCTTATTCCGGTTATTAGCCTAGAATCACTATGTGATGCGCACAGCACAAAAGTATAGACTAGATTGCCTAACTTGGAAATAAACATTGCATATCCGTTTTGTCTCGAAAAACGTGTCAGATTTTGCTACCCGCAAGTAGGCTAAAATGCGGATTTCAATGAGTTGTTCCAACTTACGCAATCCAACCTCCACCCACAGGCATTCAAACAGTTTTATCTCATGTAAGCATTTAGCCGCATGGCAATCCTATTGTCATGGCAAACATTCACACGCATGTGATTATGCTAAAGCAAAAACACTTACATCGTACTCCGTGCCAAAACAAGAAACCGGGTTAGCAAACATGCATGACCTAGTTCATGTTAAGTGGCTAGTGCATCGCATACAGGGATGTAATCTAAACAGGCTCGGCTAACCCTAAACATGGCACGTGAAATGTTACAACTATCACGTATTCAAATTGGAATTGAAAACACGATGCAGTTTGTATGATGTGCCGAGCCCGATGCATGTAAACAAATGCATGAATGCACGCATGCATTGCATAAGGTATGCTAATTTAAAATGCCCTAGTTTACCATTGTAAGCGGATAAATAAAAGGGTTAGAAAGAAATGAGGATTGGAAGACATACATGCCCACGCACCCACACTTATTACATTTTTGCCCTCACTCAGAGGGACCGAATGAATAAATAATACAGACCCGAAAGAAATAAACGAATAAATTAATTATTACAAAATTCTAAATATTGAAATCGAAGCAAATAAATAAATGCATAGGGGCCTCAGCCCTGCCTTGGGGTGCGCGAATGATGCGTGCTCGATCCGTCTTGCCCGGAAAACCCGTGCCATGGCACTGTTGCTTCTGCTTTTGCTGCCCTGCCCCTCCAAAAATTCCCAAAGTTCCATAGTACCTTCCTTGCATGCCATTGAATGTCACCGGCTGGAGAGAGAGTTCACCGGCTGTCTATAAATTCCACCGGCCACTTACATGGTTTATCGGCACAAAAATAGTGCCGGTCGGCACTATTTACTGCCGGCCGGCAGAAAGTCCCTGCAGCAGACAGATTGACAGCAGCAGCAAGACAGCAATGCATGGCATGGGTTTTGGGGGACATGTAAGCATGGTCATTGCCTCCTATCATGCTTGGGGACTCAAGGAGGTATGACCCTTGGTTCTAGGGCCATCAATGATGCATTTGATGCATGATAGCCTAAGGAACCAAGGTTGCATGTTTTAATTGAAATGCATGCAACACAAAAGATGAAGACTAAGTCCCTATCATGTGGAGGTCAAGGGCCTTAGTGACATGGGAGTTGAGGTGTGTTTAGTCACTTGGAGTACAAACACCCCTCAACTTCCATACTTGGTTTGACACCCCAAACCAAGTGATGAAATGCAACATGCAAACATGCAAACATGCAAACTAGGATGTTAGCAAATTAAGTACCACACAACTAACACATTAATCATGCAAAATGTTAGAATGTAAAAGAGGCTAGTGTGATACAAAAATGAGCTAAGTATGCAATGGGATCAACCAAGTATGCAACTAGCATGTGATGAGCATATAATGATGGTCTTAACCACCATGGGGGAGGCCTCAAACCTCCCCAAAACAGTGGCAAAGTGTACCCCAAAACATAAATAAAATGCTATGCAAGCATGCTAGTCAATGGACCTAAGTCTAAGGCACCGAAGAGAGTAACTTGACACCACTTACACAACCACTCATGGCATGCATCTAACAACCAAAAACAGGCTTTTAGCATGTGAAATGACACCCAAACCCCATATAGGGCAGCCCCAAAAATGCATCAAACATAGAAGCATGCACAATGCTCATTCCTAGACATACTAGAGCACACCCTTATGGCATGAAATAGGCTACACATGCATATATACAAGCATGATTTATGGACTGAAAAATGACCCTAGATGATGCCAAATCATGGGATCAAGACAAGTTAAGCATGCTAGGAGCCAAAACATACAAGGCTTACAAGCCTAAAGTACAAAACAACCATGTGAAGCACACCAAATGGGACTAAAACAGTGGCTCACAGCCCTCTAACATGGCAAAATAATGCTAGCATCTCCATGAAACTAAGCTAAAAACATACTAAAATCAAGGTCTCAAAGTATGGCATGCTTTTGAGCATAAGAAGGCATTTCAAAGCAAGTATGAGAGACATATTAGAGGTGACAAATCCGACCAAAAACAGAATTTAGACATGCTCCAAAACACTCAAAAAAACTCTTAAATGAAGCCAAACAAGACTATGCATACATGCTATTCTTTGAACCCAAAACAAAGGCAAACAAGGGATCAAGGGGAGAGGGGTGTCTCTCCCTTAAATGAGGCTCGAAAATAACATCCTCACCACTGAAAACCCACTGGTTTTCAGTGGTGAGAAGGCCAAAGAACACCAAGCAAGCAAGGCCTCCAAGAAAAGGCACAAAAGGACCAAAACAAAGCCTACAAGAGTGAGGCTTCACTCAAATGGACAAATGACCTTAATGAATGTTCTTGAGCTAGTAAAAACAAGACTTTTTTATCTTAAACACAAACTCAAAAACACAAAGCAAAGAGGGTAAAAAAAGGTTGCAAGAATGGGGAATATAAAGTGATGTTCTTACCCTTGAAGATCCCTTGAAGATCAAGTGGTGCAGCCACTCCCTAGTGCTCAAAACCAGTCTAAAACCAACACAAATAAACTTCCAAGTCTCTCAAACTCAAGCTAAGGTGTAATGGTGTGTGTAAAGGAGCAAAACTAAGACAAAATCACACTTTTTTGGCCTTAAATCACACACACAAGGGGAGGGAGATGATGATATAGATATATGACAGAGATATATGCCTCTAAGCTCTGGTTTTTGATTCTCAAGAGCTAACCCCATCCAAGAGGAGAAGCTCTCCTCTTATAAGCATTGCAAAGCTTGTCAAACAAGCTTGGAAGGAGTGCATCCCCTCCATACACGTGTATGGAGGGGAGAAAAAGCTACAAAGTTGTCTGAAAATATCTCAGAAAGCAAGTGCACAGTAGTCGGCAGGGCAAAGTGGTCATTTCGCCAAAAAGAGTGCCGACCGGCACAAAATAGTGCCGACCGGCACAATATAGTGCCGATTGAAACTCTAGCCAGCCGGTGGCCTCTAGCCCCAGCCGGTGGTGTGTAGGGATGCCTCACAAAGCATTCCCTCCCCTTCCAAGGCAAAACACAAGTGTTTGGTGCAAAACCAAACACAAACGGTCGAGTCCGGAGGTCCTGAGGCACGGCGCGCGCAGCCGAGAACTCCGGGAACTCCAAACGAACACAAACATGGATAATCACCGAGTGTTCCAACGGTGACGTCCAAGTCTTGAGGACGGTCAAAAATGGGGTGTCTACAGTTGCCCCTCTTTGACAGAACTCGAAAGTCATAACAATGACGTGAGTGAATGTCAAAGCCCAGAGACGACCCATTTTTGACAAGGCCGAAGACTTGGACAAACATGCAAGACAAACAAGGTATGCGCCCGAAGGCAGGGGCAAAATGCAACTGAACATGCAAGAAGCGGAGCATAACTTATGATCATGCAAAGAAAGCTGTAATGAAGCACACATGCGACAGTTATAAGCTAGCATACCAAACTACATTATAATGCGGAAAGGATGTAAGAGAATTATGGAATTCTCAATACGTCTCACTCGGGAGATACAATACTTGTGCGGCTCGTCCGGTTACACCGGCCTCAAATGAGCCGTACATACAATATCGTGCCTGCAAAGAAAGCAAACTTAACAGGTATGATACTGTTAGCAATATGCATGACATATGCAATCGAAAGTGCGCGACAATGCATGTAGTGCGTACCACAAGATAGTAGTCTTGAACACATGTGAGTGAAGCAATGCACACGTGCACGCAATGTGTATAGAAATTGGAATTGAACACATATAGTAAAGCAAAGCACGCATACAATGCAATGTGTATAGGGAATTGTAATCGAACACATGTAGTGAAGCAAGGCACGCATACAATGCAATGTGTATAAAAGACTGTAATTGAACACATGTCAGTAAAGCAAGGCACGCATACGATGCAATGTGTATAAAAGATTGTAATTGAACACATGTCAGTAAAGCAAGGCACGCATACGATGCAATGTGTATATAAGATTGTAATTGAACACATGTCAGTAAAGCAATGCACGCATACAATGCAATGTGTATAATAAAGGAAACTTGAACACATGTAAGTAAAGCAAAGCACGCATACAATGCAATGTGTATATAAAGGAACTTGAACACATAAGTAAAGCAAATGCACGCATACAATGCAATGTGTATAATAAAGGAAACTTGAACACATGTAAGTAAAGCAAAGCACGCATACAATGCAATGTGTATAAAAAGGAAACTTGAACACATGTAAGTAAAGCAAAGCACGCATACAATGCAATGTGTATATAAAAAGGAAACTTGAACACATGTAAGTAAAGCAAAGCACGCATACAATGCAATGTGTATAAAAAGGAAACTTGAACACATGTAAGTAAAGCAATGCACGCATACAATGCAATGTGTATATAAAAAGGAAACTTGAACACATGTAAGTAAAGCAATGCACGCATACAATGCAATGTGTATAATAAAGGAAACTTGAACACATGTAAGTAAAGCAAAGCACGCATACAATGCAATGTGTATATAAAAAGGAAACTTGAACACATGTAAGTAAAGCAATGCACGCATACAATGCAATGTGTATATAAAAAGGAAACTTGAACACATGTAAGTAAAGCAATGCACGCATACAATGCAATGTGTATAATAAAGGAAACTTGAACACATGTAAGTAAAGCAAAGCACGCATACAATGCAATGTGTATATAAAAAGGAAACTTGAACACATATCAGTAAAGCAAGCACGCATACAATGCAATGTGTATAAAAGAACTTGAAATTGGACATGATAAAACATGATGTTGAAATGCAACGTGTTGCAACACAGTGTAATTGAAACGATTTCTTTTGAAATTCGCAAGATATAAAAGGATACGAGAAGGGACATCCTTCGCATGTTCCGAGCATCGCTCACAAAAGTAATGGCTTGAAGTCAACTTGAAGATTCATTTGCATTCTGACGGTGCATCTTCTTGTATTGTCTTGAATAATGAAGGTGCCAAACCTCCTAATTGACCCAAACAAGGGCGCAAAAGGTACGATGACCGAAAGGGGGAGTTACCGGTGTCAAACCCAGCACTTTGCTACCCTGCTATTCTTCTGCTTTATTTTCCTTTTTACTAGGAGTTTAAGCACATTGCACTGCTTTAGGCAGGTTTTATTTCTCAAAAGCGCGTGTTTTTACAAAACACATGATGGAAATGAAACGACTGTTTGTTCAAAAAGTGTTATATTTGCACGTTCTATGCATCGCATCGCAAGGCATAACAATGTGACTGAAATTGAACCAGTGCTTTTTGAAAATCGAAGCATCGCATCGTAATAATCAGGTAGTAAACCAATTACAACTCGATAAGCAAAATAGGGTGACTCAGCAAACTAGCCAAATGCGAGTACACCTTGACAAACAATTACAAAGACTCAACGAGAGTGAGATACAACTCGATAAGCAAATATGCAACAACTCGATAAGCAAATATGCAACAACTCGATAAGCAAATGGGCGCGCCCTCGTAAGAATTGATCACTGGAGGGCATCGAAAGTAGTGGGACTTCCCAAATTCTTAGCATAAACAGCTCGGAGGGCAAGGGGGAGGCTCACCGGCCAAGCCAAACTTCCACCGGCCGTGAGAAATGGCCATCGGCCGAGATGGTGCTCCATCGGCCAAAACAGATGGCCGGTCGGTACTATAAGTGGCCGGTCGGCACTAAATTGTCAACACCAGCAGAATGTTGACAGCTGTCCTTCCCTCAACCTTATCCTTTTCAAAAAGGTTTCAACTTCGTGGTTCTCTTCATTTTCACACTGATTTGCTCCAAATGGAAGAGTTTCTTGCCCAAAATCTCACGACTTGGATTAACAACTTGAATGGCTCGGAAAAGCTTAATTTCCGGGCTTTCGGCATAAACGCACTATTCACTTTGCGCCGTACCCCGCTGCATTTTCCATTCCTCCATGCCGCGGCAAGGTTTTGGAACCCGGTAACACATGTCTTTAGCTTTAGCGGACAAGAGGTGTGTCCCACTTTTGAAGATTTCCGAACTCTAATGGAATCTGAGCGCGATGAGGAGATCCTGCCCCAGCTTCGTTTTGGCCATGCTCAAGCCTTGGGAGAAATGTGCGGGCTTTCAATGCCCGACGCTCGTTCTCTAATTTGTGACGGGACATTAGATGTTCCAAGCTTGGTTTGTCGCTTTTCTGAGACTGGTGATCGTGGCGACCATCACTGGCAAGGTTTTCGGCGACATGCCCTTTGTTTATGCCTGCTATCCCATTTTCTGTTTATCTCTGGTTCTGGAGGGCCCAGTGTCCGGTTGATTGAGGTTGCCCAAGGCCTGAAGGGGGGCAAAAGCTGCATTGCCATGATTCTGGCTGAGACGCTGCTGGGCTTAGACGCCTTTTATCGTCGAGAGACGATCAGATTAGCAGGGAGTCCACTATTACTGCAGGTAATGTTTCCCATCCCATCTCGCATATATATGCTCACGTCACTCGGCTCTCAAGCTCGGTTTTTCTCACAAAAACCCTTTCTCACTTTTCTCTCATCATACACCTCTCTATTCTTTATTCTCTCATTTTTCATCCCTCCCCAGGTGTGGTTGATGGATAAACTGCAGGTTGTGGACTCTTGTCCGGCATATTCAGCTCGTGGCTACTTCTTCAGGCAACGCCTAGTTGACGCCCTTGATGAGGGTTGGTGGTTTGAATGGATGTGCAACTTGTCCGCAGACCGCATTGCTTGGCGGTGCCCTTGGCTCAATCTTCCGGTGATGAGTTACAGCATGACCCGTCAACCCGGGGTCCAATTGATTGGCTTGACTCACTGTGTCTTCTATTTCCCATTCCGTATCTTGCGCCAGTTTGGTCATGATCAGACTTGTCCGCCGGAAGGGATAGAGTACCCGGTTACATTCCCGATTCGAGGCGCACAACTGGCCCGGTATGCCACAGCATGGAGGACGAGAGAACTCCTGGCTCCTGCTCCCGCTTTCAGTTGCACTTTATCTGTGAGTGCTTGGATTGGCTTAATGAAGAGGCACAGATTGGGCCCAGCTTGGCATCAGAGACTTCAGCTAGCTCTGGGAGGGGGCGCAGGGACATTTGACTTGACTATGCCCCGGGTTTATTGCTTTATTAGTACTTTCAAGTTTTCTTTATGAATGTAATAAAAAGCAACTACAATTGTATGCAAGAGCGAGAGAACTCTATTTGAAATCAATGAAATTGAAGGTTGTGGTACTGAAAATTTCCCGTTTTGGTCCAGAAATGGTCTTAGTTGTAAAAAGATTTATTTGAACAAAGTCAACTTTTATTAAAACTTTTCGAAACCATTTTCGATATGGATCAGAACTGGACACGCCTGAAATTTGTCACTGAGATGCACAACCCCAGATTCCTGCAATTGGAAAATTGCCCCTAGTTTGAATAGTACCGCGGCACTGCATGGCAACGGAAAGTTGCCCCTAGTCTGAATAGCGTTGTACCGGAGATTGCGATGAATGCTGATGAACAAAGATGACCAAGATGATCAAATGGACAAAGCTGATCGGGGAAAAGTTTATGGCTGAACTTCAGGATGAAGCTGCCTACGTATCCCAAGGATGGGAATCAAGCCTTACGTAGTTCAGGCTTGGGTTCACTCGAGTATTTTCACTCTCCTTTTGCGCTCTAACTTTTGCCAAGGCCGCCCTTTGCGGGTTTTCAACCTTGCGAGCTCAGTTTTTATATTTTCTAATTTTTCGTGCTCTGAATTTTGCCTAGGTCGCCCTTTCGGGTTTTCGGCCTAGCGAGCCTCTCAGGGGTAATATTTCTTCAACTTGTCCATGTTGATCGGTTGGGAGAACTCTAGGCCATCTAGGTCCATCAGAACCACAGCTCCACCTGACCAGATAGACTTGATGATATAGGGACCGGTCCAATTGGGTCTGAACTTGCCCCTTGGGTCGTGGATGGGAGCTCGGTTGTCTTTGAGTACCAAATCTCCTTCCTTTAAATTCCTGGACTTAACCTTCTTGTTAAAAGCCCGGGCAATTCTGCGCTGATACCCTTGGACATGGTACAGTGCTTTCAGTCTTCTCTCATCAAAGAGCATGAGTTCCTCAAATCTGCTCTGCTGCCAATCTGCCTCGGCTATCTGACACTCAGCCAATACTCGTAGAGACGGAACCTCAATCTCTATAGGTAGAACGGCCTCCATCCCATAAACCAAGGAATACGGCGTCGCCCCGGTAGAAGTTCTAATTGAAGTTCGGTAGCCCCACAGAGCAAACGGCAACTTATCCGGCCAGTCCCGACAGGTCTCCACCATCTTCTGTAGTATGTTTGATATTTTGTTGGCGGCCTCAACCGCTCCATTGGTCTGCGGCCGATATGTGGATGACTTATGAAAAGCCACATTATACTTCTCCAACAGATCAATCACCTCCTTCTTGAAGTGAGAACCATTGTCCGAAATGATCTCATTCGGGACTCCATAACGGCAGATAATGTTGTTTCTGATAAACTTCGCGACATGCGAGGCTTTCAACACGGCATAAGATTGGGCTTCGACCCACTTTGTGAAATAGTCTATTGCTACTAAGATAAACTCATGCCCATTCGACCCTTTAGGAGTAACAGCTCCAATCACATCGATCCCCCAAACTGAAAATGGCCATGGCGACGTCATGTTGTACAGCTTTGACGGCGGGATGTTCATGCGGTTTGCGTGGATTTGGCATTTGTGGCATCGCCGAACAAAGTCGATACAGTCTTCCTCCATGGTAGACCAGTAGTAGCCCTGTCTGAGGATCTTCCGTGCCAGCATCACCCCATTCATATGTGCCCCACATTCTCCTCCGTGGATGGCCTCCATCAGGCGCTTCGACTCTTCGGCTTCCACACACAGCTTGTGCATTCCCAGATGACCTCTTTTGTACAATTTACCCCCGCAGATGATAAACTGAACAGCCATCCTTCTAATTGCCCTTTTGTCCTTGGCATTCGCCCCTGGTGGATATGCCTCCTTTTCCAAGAAGTTCCATATGTCGTAATACCAAGGGTTGTTATCCTGTACTTCATCTATGGCGGAGATTGACTCGTAGGCAGGTGCAAATTTTTGGTCAATAATGACTGGACGCATCCGGACCCCAGATGGGATGTCTATCATGGAAGATAGAGTTGCTAGCGAATCTGCGAACCTGTTGTTCTCTCTTACTAGGTGAGTGAAATTGAGCTTTTCAAACCGCGGAATTAACAAATCCAAGGTCTGGTGGTAAACGATCATCTTTTCCTCCTTTACTTTCCAATCTCCCTTAGCTTGAGATACAACTAAGTTTGAATCCCCAATGACGTCCAATCGCCTTGCCCCTAGTTCTAGGGCAGCCTCTAGACCGGCAATACACGCCTCATACTCCGCCTCATTGTTCGAGACTTTGAATCTAAGCTTGAATGCTAAAGGGATACGGGAATCGTCAGGTGCTATCAGCAACACCCCTATCCCATACCCGTGTTGATTTGACGCTCCGTCAAAGTACATTGTCCAAGTTTCATCTTCGATGTGCAAAATGGCTTCGTCTGGGAACAGATACTCGACCGCTTCATCCCCTTCAACCGGGTGGTCGGCAAGGAACTCTGCTACCGCTCTTCCTTTTACTGACTTGCGTGTCACATACTTGAGATCAAATTCGGAGAGCAACAGCAGCCAACGAGCTAGCCTACCCGTAAGTGCTGGTTTCTCGAAAAGATATTTGATGGGATCAAGTCGTGAAACCAACATTACAGAGTGAGCTAACAGGTAGTGCCGCAGCTTCCTGGTAGCCCATACCAAGGCCAAACAAGCCTTCTCCAACGGAGTATAGCGGGTCTCGTACTCCAGCATCTTCTTGCTCAGATAGTAGATGGCCCTTTCCACTTTATCTTCCGACTCTTGTGCGAGCATGCAGCCCATTGTGGTTTCAGTTACTGACAGGTACAGTATCAACGGTTTTCCAGGCTTTGGTGGTGACAACACGGGTGGATTCTGTAGATATTCTTTAATCTGCTCAAATGCAGCTTGGCATCGGCCGTCCCATTGGAACTTCTTTCCTTTCTTCAGGAGACCAAAAAGTGGTTCACAAGTTAAGGTTAGTTTTGAGATAAACCGCCTTATGAATTGCACTTTACCCAGAAAGCCTCGCACCTCCTTTTCAGTCATTGGTGGTGGCATTTCTAAGATGGCCTTGATTTTGGAAGGGTCGACTTCGATGCCCCTTTGTGTAATCAGAAATCCTAGCATTTTCCCCGCTGTAACACCGAATGTACATTTCTGAGGGTTCAACCGCAGCCGAAATTCCCTGATCCTTTGGAAAAACTTTTGCAAGGCGGCGTAGTGGCCCTCTCTTTCTTTGGACTTGACAATCATGTCGTCCACGTACACCTCGACCTCTTTATGGATCATGTCATGTAATATTGTGGTTGCAGCCCGTTGATATGTAGCCCCGGCGTTCTTCAACCCAAATGGCATTACTCTGTAGCAATATGTACCCCACGGGGTGGTGAAAGCAGTCTTCTCCCGGTCCTCGGGTGCCATTACTATCTGATTATAGCCTGAAAAGCCATCCATGAACGAGAGCAAAGCATGCCCCGCTGTGAAATCTACCAACTCGTCGATATGCGGCAAGGGAAAGTCATCCTTCGGACTGGCTCTGTTCAGATCCCTGAAGTCCACACATACCCGGATTCTGCCATCCTTCTTCGGCACTGGAACAATGTTGGCCAACCAAGTCGGGTATTCGGATACCAGCAGGAAGCCTGCGTCAATCTGCTTGGTGACCTCTTCCTTGATCTTAATGGCCCAATCAGGGCGGATCCTTCTGAGCTTCTGCTTGACAGGTCGGGCCTCGGGGTCAAGAGGGATCCGGTGCTGTACAATCTCAGGATCGATTCCAGGCATGTCTTCGTAGGACCACGCGAAAACATCTTTGAAATCTTTTAATAAAGCGACTAAGCGCTCGCGTTCCTCCGAAGACAACGTGGACCCGATCTGGACCAGCCGCGGGTCCTTCTCAGTACCAATGTTCACGGTAGTGATTTCATCTATTAAGGGTTTAACAAACCTCTCCTGCTCTTGTTCAATTAGTCGTTGCAAAACCGGAGGAATTTCGTCCTCGTCGTTTTCATCAAAATTTTGAAAGTCCTGATTTAAGCAATAAACCAAAGGCACAGAAAAGTACTCGGAAACCACAGTTACCTCATTCTCATTAGATACTTCCGAACCGTCCAATTCTTCTGTTACAACAGACTCAAAAGAGAAAGAAAAAGACGACCTGGACAGGACTGTGGTATCCGGGTTATCACCCCCAGGAATACCGAACTCAGACTCAGACGAGCTGGAACCTGATTCCGACTCACAAGACTCGGTGGAATCAGATTCCGGCTCACTACCTGATCCGGTGCTGCTAGATAAAAATCCCTCCTCGTACTGCCAGATGAGGGAAGGTGCGATGGATGCATCCAAAATAGCTGTTGGTAGGCCCGCAGCCGTTTCATCTCCAATCATAGACACCGAGGAGTTATCCCCCAAGCACAACTGGTCGATCGAAGGATCTGAAAGTAGACATGCCAGTGCTACCCCCATTTCGAACTCTGTGTCCGCAGACTCTGCTTCCTTGCTACGCTCGGTCTCAACCGCTGGGTCTGTCTGCTTTTCAACAACATCATCCCCAGATAACTGTAGGTCAAAGAAAATTTCGAACCCTGGTACGCGCTTCTTCTCTGCGTTCCACCACGGCTCCGGAAAACCACAGAATGGAAAATCTTCCCCCTCCCGGACGAAGCGTCCGTTCAGGGTACCTCGGATGGGCCGATGCATTAATTCAAAGGGTTTTCCCATCTGTTTCGCCTTGGCTCTTGCAGCCGTCTCTTTTCCTTTTCTTACCCAGTCTTCCTTGGTGGGCGTATATCCCAGGCCAAAGGTATGGGGGTTGTGCGGCACCTCGGCCAACGCTGCGATACCTTTGCGGCCGCTCTTCCCTAATCCCATCCCGGGGATGTATTGGAGCTTATTCATGAGATACACTGCTTGGGCACTAACATATATCTCTTCATTTGTAGCCATAACATTCCGTACGACCTGAGCCTCGGCCAAGGTAAAACCCGATATGAACACATCTTCCATGCCATGCTCGATTTCTAGAACAGGCGTGGACACCTCTGGTGGCGGGTGGATTGACGAATTCCCAAAGACGATGGCTACTCCCTTCCCGTAGGGGTATTTCACCATTTGATGCAAAGTAGATGATACTGCCTTTACTTGATGCAGCCACGGCCGCCCCAACAACAAATTGAAAGTCGCCGGCACTTCTAAGACATGAAAATCTATCTCCTGCTGTCCCGGCCCAACCTTGGTCTGGATTTTAACGGTCCCCATCACCTCTCGGCTTGTGTTGTCATATGCCTTGATGACCTGGGCTGTCGGTACAAAATCCGCGACCTTCAAACCAATCGCGTAAGCTGTTCTTGCCGGGCAAACGTTGATGGCGGACCCTGTATCAACGAGCACCACAGGTATCCACTTATTCCTACACTCCACGGAGATGTAGAGGGGTTTATTATGATTCACGCCCTCGGGCGGAAGTTCTTTGTCGGAAAAGGTCAGCATCGGGGTACCTCCCCCCGGGAAGACCAATCCCACCAGCTGCTCTGGCGTGGTTTCTATCGAAAGCTTTGCTTTGTCCATGGCTGATAAAACAGCCTCTCTATGTACTCGCGAAGCCATGAGCAGCCCCCAAATAGAGATGTCTGCCTGTATCTTTTTCAGCTGTTTGAGTACAGCTTCTTCTTCAAGCTGCTTCTCTTTTTGCTTCTCAGCTTCTCTGTCCTTTCCCGAGGCTTCCGGTTGATCTAAGTGTGGGGGTTTGAAATACCGCCCACTCCGTGTCATGTGGTCAACCTCTCCGAGGTACCAAGTGTTATCAGGTTGGTTATTCCCCCAATCTTCGTCGGTGTGAGCAAGACATAAATCTTCGTCTTCCCACCACATTCCATTAGCAACCGACAGACACCTGTCCGGCTGTGGTACAGCTGTTCTTGTGCTCGCAGCACCTTTCATCCACATACCTGAGGTATTCTCGGTTCCCATGCACACAGCGGTTTCAACTCCCACAGGGGCCTTTGCTTTCCTGGTTCTCTCGGAATCTTCAAAACTTGCTTGTTCTGGCATGACTGACTGTTCCATCATCTCCGCACTCAAAATGTTCCAATCTCGGGCGAAATTCTCGACACCGGCGCCCCCCGGCGATGTGTTCTGCTCTTCGACCCTCCCGGCCGTTACTGACATTCCTGCCCCTACCGGGCCCTGCTCTGCCTGAAATTCTCCTATCACATCAGGTTGATCGTCCAACCACCCGGTAACTTCGGCTGAATTCTCATAATCAAACCATGCGACTGTCGCATCCTCTGGGTCCTGGTCACTGTAAAACTGGAGTTCGGCAAGGTCCTCCCCCACAGCTGTTACATCATCTGTTCCCTGCCCCAAATTATCTCCGTGAATCACACATAATTCTCCCTCTGTTGGCAATTCTATTCTGGGCCCATCTTGACCTACTGATGAAATGTAGTCACCCGGACTATATGTTTTCTCGACACAAATTCCAAATCCCGCAGATTCTGACCCAACAATCCTCTTTTCCTTTGGGATTTCTTCTCTCCTGTTCTCGATGGTCACCACCGCTGGTTTTGGTTGGGTTTCGAAGATGTCCATCATGCACAAGGCGGTGCAATCAGGAAGAAATACTTCTGGTTTAGGGAGGTGGGTAGGTGTGATATAGATACTAGGGTCGTAGAACACGTCCCCAATATGGATGAAATTGAGTCTTTTGGGCGGTGGAGCTTGGTTATGTGTGGGGAGAGGGTTTGTGGTAACATTGGGTTTTTCAGGGGGTAGGATCACCCCATTATCAATGAGATCTTGAATCTCATGACGTAACCGATAACACTGGTCGGTGTCGTGACCGTGCTGTTGGTGGAACGCACAGTACTTGGCCGGGTTGTGGTTAGGGGGAAGTTTTTCTGGTAAGGGCCGCGGCTCCAGGGGCTTTAGATGCCCTTTCTTGATCAGAACCCCCAGAGCTTTGGATAGGGGCATATATAGTGGGGCGAAGGTTCTGGTGTTTCTGGGTGGGTATTTGGTTGTTTGTGGGTTGCTTCCGGACGCGCCGGAAAATGGCGCAGCTGCCGTATTTCTTTGAGGGGGATTGGCGGTGACCATGCTTACTTCGGTGGCTCTCGTAGTAGTAGTGCCACTCGGGCCTGCATTGCTACTACGGTTGAAAGTTCGTCGGGGTTGCTCCCGGTCATTATCAATCAAACCTTGTTTCAAAGCATCCTCAATCTGTACCCCCATTTCATGAAGGTCAGAAAAAGTAGGAAAGGGAAGTACTATCATCTTTTGCATCAACTTCGGCTGAAGATTGCGCACAATCATCCGAATCTGGTCTTTGTCCGTAGGCCTCAAGGCCATCATCGAAGCCTTGGCCCTCCACCTGGTTACAAACTCTGAAAAACTCTCCTTAGGCTCTTGCCTAGTCGTCTCGAGATCACGGGTCGTAATCTCAATCTGTGTATTATACGAATACTGTGCGATGAAGGCCTCAGCCATTTCGTCCCAATTCCTCTTGACGTCATCTTCCAACTTGGCATACCAAATGGCCGCCACACCTGATAGGGTCCGGCCAAACAAAGACAACTTCTGAAGCCTACTGAGGCCCATTGGCCTTAGGACATCTGAAAACAATCTCAAGTGCACCATGGGGTCCCCGGACCCGTCAAACCGATCAATATGAGGCATTTTGAATCTGTCGGGCAGCGTCACAGCTGCATCGGTGTAACCATCTTCAATATCAGGGATAGTCTTGACCCCCTGTGATCTCTTGAACAGCTTTTCAAGCTTGCTCAACTTCAGTGCGGTAGGATCAGTCTCGAACTCAAAGGGAGAGTCCGGTAGGTTGGTAGGTGTTTTTGATAGCTGAGGTTGGATCTGAGGTAGGGTTGGAGGTGGGGGTGGTCCTGTGGGCAGTTCTGTATCAGTTTGAACATTGGCTGTCTCCCCGACGTTAGGAACTCCTGGCGGGGGAGGAACTGGATGCGAAGCAGACGCTCCGGTCTGCTGCTCTAGCCTGGCAATTGTCTCTGCCTGTTCCCTCACAACTGTGGCCTGTTGCCTGGCGAAATCTGCCTGACGGACGGCATCCTGCTGCATTGCTTTCATGCTTTCCTGAAGGTGGCGCACCATCTCTTCTAAACTAGCCATACTGCCTTGCTCTGGCTGAGTTATCGGTGTATATTCTCTTTCTGTGGGAGGAGCGGAGTCCTGATCTCTACTGTACACAGGTGGGGTAGACAAAGCCCTTTGTACTGAATGCTGAACTGGTGCCTTTTGCCTGACTGACCTCCGTTTAGTAACCGGGGGTAGTGAGTAATACACTGGTTGTCCGTCTATCAGATCCTCAGATCGATGGAGTCGGCGACCTCTAGTCCAGAGTGCTTGGGGAGTATCTACTGGGTCAGAAGCAATCGTGCTCAACTACCCTAGTAATAATAAAATAATAAAGCGTATAAATAACAGAAAATCGGACAGCATAACGGCATAAAATAAATAAATAAAAAAACACACAACCACGGTTGGGATTATAATATATAGCCATAACCCGGGTACACTGTTTCTCAAACACTGATCAATGTTTCTGAATTTCTGACCCAAAAGTCTGAATCGGATACCCACGGATGACTGATCCTCAACAACACTGAACTGATGCCCTCGAGTCGGATACCCAAACTTGTAAACTGATATATGCGTTCCCCTGCAGAGATACACTCTAAAAGCACATAGCATGTAAAAGAGAGCCAATACACCCCTATGTTGGGGTAGGGTTTCCCTGTCCTATTTTGTCAGGAGCTAGGGTTTCACTACGCACACAGCGGTTTCAAACAACCTATATCGGGTAAAGCAACCTGTCCTAGTTTGGAATGGTCACTATGGATCCGAATATGCACTAGGTCGAATGGTCAAAAAGGGTGCCCCGGTAAAACCGGGGTTTGTGTTCCCATACTGGCAGAGCCCGCAACCGGTCAGCCTTATGGTCATGCCTTGACAAGGCAAGCCTCCAGCAAACCGCTCAGGAATAGCAGATGGCCAACACGGTGTTCCTAGGCGCACCAATGCAAATGCAATGCAAAGAGACACATAAGTGTAATCAAAACAGGATATCACGAGTTCGAGTCAAGCTCTCTAAATCCCCAGCAGAGTCGCCAGAAACTGTAGCACGTCCGCGGGGGACCTCGGCTACAGCTCGGACTCGATTTGTGTCGCGGTTCTAAATCTGAACCAAAGAGTCCAAATCCGGCAAATCGTTTTGAAGAAAAACAGATTTTTGAAAAAGTAGTGCCAAACATGGACTGCTTTGCCAGATTACAGAGTCGCCACCTAAATATTTTTTAATGGGGGAATTTAGGAAACCCTGACTCGGTGCCGAAGGCCACGTGTCCGTCATCACCAAAGTGACTTGGCTCGGGAGCTTGGGTACGATCGGGGAAGGTCAGCTATGAGCACCCCCTTTCGCCCGGTCCGAAGACCGGCCTCTACTAACCGTGATATCCGATTTTGAAAACATTATGCGTTCTTATTCCGGTTATTAGCCTAGAATCACTATGTGATGCGCACAGCACAAAAGTATAGACTAGATTGCCTAACTTGGAAATAAACATTGCATATCCGTTTTGTCTCGAAAAACGTGTCAGATTTTGCTACCCGCAAGTAGGCTAAAATGCGGATTTCAATGAGTTGTTCCAACTTACGCAATCCAACCTCCACCCACAGGCATTCAAACAGTTTTATCTCATGTAAGCATTTAGCCGCATGGCAATCCTATTGTCATGGCAAACATTCACACGCATGTGATTATGCTAAAGCAAAAACACTTACATCGTACTCCGTGCCAAAACAAGAAACCGGGTTAGCAAACATGCATGACCTAGTTCATGTTAAGTGGCTAGTGCATCGCATACAGGGATGTAATCTAAACAGGCTCGGCTAACCCTAAACATGGCACGTGAAATGTTACAACTATCACGTATTCAAATTGGAATTGAAAACACGATGCAGTTTGTATGATGTGCCGAGCCCGATGCATGTAAACAAATGCATGAATGCACGCATGCATTGCATAAGGTATGCTAATTTAAAATGCCCTAGTTTACCATTGTAAGCGGATAAATAAAAGGGTTAGAAAGAAATGAGGATTGGAAGACATACATGCCCACGCACCCACACTTATTACATTTTTGCCCTCACTCAGAGGGACCGAATGAATAAATAATACAGACCCGAAAGAAATAAACGAATAAATTAATTATTACAAAATTCTAAATATTGAAATCGAAGCAAATAAATAAATGCATAGGGGCCTCAGCCCTGCCTTGGGGTGCGCGAATGATGCGTGCTCGATCCGTCTTGCCCGGAAAACCCGTGCCATGGCACTGTTGCTTCTGCTTTTGCTGCCCTGCCCCTCCAAAAATTCCCAAAGTTCCATAGTACCTTCCTTGCATGCCATTGAATGTCACCGGCTGGAGAGAGAGTTCACCGGCTGTCTATAAATTCCACCGGCCACTTACATGGTTTATCGGCACAAAAATAGTGCCGGTCGGCACTATTTACTGCCGGCCGGCAGAAAGTCCCTGCAGCAGACAGATTGACAGCAGCAGCAAGACAGCAATGCATGGCATGGGTTTTGGGGGACATGTAAGCATGGTCATTGCCTCCTATCATGCTTGGGGACTCAAGGAGGTATGACCCTTGGTTCTAGGGCCATCAATGATGCATTTGATGCATGATAGCCTAAGGAACCAAGGTTGCATGTTTTAATTGAAATGCATGCAACACAAAAGATGAAGACTAAGTCCCTATCATGTGGAGGTCAAGGGCCTTAGTGACATGGGAGTTGAGGTGTGTTTAGTCACTTGGAGTACAAACACCCCTCAACTTCCATACTTGGTTTGACACCCCAAACCAAGTGATGAAATGCAACATGCAAACATGCAAACATGCAAACTAGGATGTTAGCAAATTAAGTACCACACAACTAACACATTAATCATGCAAAATGTTAGAATGTAAAAGAGGCTAGTGTGATACAAAAATGAGCTAAGTATGCAATGGGATCAACCAAGTATGCAACTAGCATGTGATGAGCATATAATGATGGTCTTAACCACCATGGGGGAGGCCTCAAACCTCCCCAAAACAGTGGCAAAGTGTACCCCAAAACATAAATAAAATGCTATGCAAGCATGCTAGTCAATGGACCTAAGTCTAAGGCACCGAAGAGAGTAACTTGACACCACTTACACAACCACTCATGGCATGCATCTAACAACCAAAAACAGGCTTTTAGCATGTGAAATGACACCCAAACCCCATATAGGGCAGCCCCAAAAATGCATCAAACATAGAAGCATGCACAATGCTCATTCCTAGACATACTAGAGCACACCCTTATGGCATGAAATAGGCTACACATGCATATATACAAGCATGATTTATGGACTGAAAAATGACCCTAGATGATGCCAAATCATGGGATCAAGACAAGTTAAGCATGCTAGGAGCCAAAACATACAAGGCTTACAAGCCTAAAGTACAAAACAACCATGTGAAGCACACCAAATGGGACTAAAACAGTGGCTCACAGCCCTCTAACATGGCAAAATAATGCTAGCATCTCCATGAAACTAAGCTAAAAACATACTAAAATCAAGGTCTCAAAGTATGGCATGCTTTTGAGCATAAGAAGGCATTTCAAAGCAAGTATGAGAGACATATTAGAGGTGACAAATCCGACCAAAAACAGAATTTAGACATGCTCCAAAACACTCAAAAAAACTCTTAAATGAAGCCAAACAAGACTATGCATACATGCTATTCTTTGAACCCAAAACAAAGGCAAACAAGGGATCAAGGGGAGAGGGGTGTCTCTCCCTTAAATGAGGCTCGAAAATAACATCCTCACCACTGAAAACCCACTGGTTTTCAGTGGTGAGAAGGCCAAAGAACACCAAGCAAGCAAGGCCTCCAAGAAAAGGCACAAAAGGACCAAAACAAAGCCTACAAGAGTGAGGCTTCACTCAAATGGACAAATGACCTTAATGAATGTTCTTGAGCTAGTAAAAACAAGACTTTTTTATCTTAAACACAAACTCAAAAACACAAAGCAAAGAGGGTAAAAAAAGGTTGCAAGAATGGGGAATATAAAGTGATGTTCTTACCCTTGAAGATCCCTTGAAGATCAAGTGGTGCAGCCACTCCCTAGTGCTCAAAACCAGTCTAAAACCAACACAAATAAACTTCCAAGTCTCTCAAACTCAAGCTAAGGTGTAATGGTGTGTGTAAAGGAGCAAAACTAAGACAAAATCACACTTTTTTGGCCTTAAATCACACACACAAGGGGAGGGAGATGATGATATAGATATATGACAGAGATATATGCCTCTAAGCTCTGGTTTTTGATTCTCAAGAGCTAACCCCATCCAAGAGGAGAAGCTCTCCTCTTATAAGCATTGCAAAGCTTGTCAAACAAGCTTGGAAGGAGTGCATCCCCTCCATACACGTGTATGGAGGGGAGAAAAAGCTACAAAGTTGTCTGAAAATATCTCAGAAAGCAAGTGCACAGTAGTCGGCAGGGCAAAGTGGTCATTTCGCCAAAAAGAGTGCCGACCGGCACAAAATAGTGCCGATTGAAACTCTAGCCAGCCGGTGTCCTCTAGCCCCAGCCGGTGGTGTGTAGGGATGCCTCACAAAGCATTCCCTCCCCTTCCAAGGCAAAACACAAGTGTTTGGTGCAAAACCAAACACAAACGGTCGAGTCCGGAGGTCCTGAGGCACGGCGCGCGCAGCCGAGAACTCCGGGAACTCCAAACAAACACAAACATGGATAATCACCGAGTGTTCCAACGGTGATGTCCAAGTCTTGAGGACGGTCAAAAATGGGGTGTCTACAGCATGCATTGCTTGGGCTATTTGCATGATTTGGCATCACTTGGTATATGATTTCAGTGCATATAGTGTGGCCATACTCTCTCATACTTCACTCTTTCAATGCTTTTGGTGAGTCATGCTTTATGCCTTAAATATGAGTCTATATGCATGCCTTATTAACTAAACTTTTGGGCTGCCATATCAGTGCATTTTTAGTGTTATTTTGACATGCCATAACTCTGATTTTAGTGGGTGAAGTCATCTCATGCTTGGTTTTGGCGGGTGTAGTGTAATCCTCTTTGTTGGCCTAATATGCTCCATGCTTCATGCCTTTAATCCTAGCTTGTGTTGGCTATGTTCAAGCATGTTTTGGGTCTTGTTTTGACCTGCCTTGGGACTGTTTTGAGTTACCTTGGCCCTTTGGGGCTTGCTTGATATGGCCATGGTGTAAGTCCCTTGGCTAGCTGTAAGCCTTGAGCCCACTAGCATGCTTTGTTTGTCATATGTGCATGATTTAGCATCCTTTGGAATGTGATTTCAGAGCCTATTTCATTGCCACACTCTCACATCTTTCACTCCTTCAATGTGCTTTAGAGTTGGTGCCTTCATGCCTTGCTTGTGAACCAATTGGCATGCATACTTGTATATACTTTCGGACTTTATTTTCAGCATGTTTTGGCCATTGTCTTGGCATGTATGAGGCTTATTTAGGGTTGGTTTGGTCCATTGAATATTGCATTACATGGCCCTCACCATTGCATTGTTGTTGCATGCTTGTTGCATTGCATGTTATTGCATACTTGGTGCATTGCATGTTGTTGCATGCTTGTTGCATTGCATGATTTTTGCATGCTTGTTGCATTGCATTGTGTTTGGATAGGGTGTCAATCCAAACACGAGGAACGAGGGACGTTTCATACTTGAAGTGATGAAATGTGCCTCAATTTTCGGTCGCCGACCCTCTTGATCAAGCATGATAGAGATTAAGGCATTCATTAACATTGATTTGTGCAACTTGGCCTCTTTGGCCATCATGCATTGAGATGCGTGATTGGTGGCTCGAGAGCCAAGCACTACACTCCTTTGAGCGTAAGACATGATAAGGGGTGTAGTTGCACACACATTTTCTTATAAATACACTGTCATGCCTCTGTTAGTGCTCTGTTGCAGCAAAAGGAGAATTTGCAGGAAGCAGTGGCCAATCGACTACTTAGTTTGCCGATCGGCTATAAAAATTGGCCGATAGCCATAAGCTCTGGCCGATGGCCACTCCTCTTAGCCGATGACCTCTTAGCATGTCCATAAGGTGGATCAAAAGTATTTTGGAGGTTGGCACAATTTTTAGAAGTCTAAAACAGTGCAAACAGAGGCATCACGAGGCACAGTGGTGGATTTCCGGGAGGACACGACCGAGCATGCATCATTCATCATTCCGAGGCAGAGCTGTGGCAACCTATTTAGTTTCTTGTTTAGTTGGTTTTGTAATTTAATTAATTTGTTTAATCAGTTAAAGTTTTGTAATAATTAATTAGCTAAGTTAGTTAATTAGTTGTTTTGTAATAATTAGTTTAATTAGCGTAGCTAGTTAGCTAAATTCATTCGGACCCTCCTCCGAGAGGGCGATGTTGTAAATAAGTGTGCGTGTGTGCGATGCATGTCTTCCAACCCCATTTCTTTCTCCATTTTACTTATCCGCTTTCAGTGGTTAGTTTTAGGACATATTTCAATTAGCATTCTTATGCTAGCATGTTTGCATTCATTCATTCGTCTTGCATGCACCGGGCTCGGCGCATCATACAAACTGCATTGTATTTCAATTCCTATTTGAATACATGTATCAAGTGTTGCATTTCACATGACATCTTAGAATAGCCGAGGCTATCTTAGTTGCATTTTGCATGTGTTGCATTAGGCATTCTTGACATAGCTAGGATCATGCATTGATTACTAACTAGCTTTTTTTTTTGGCTCGGAGTACACTGTGAGTGTTTACGCTTTAGCATCCTTGCATGTGTGTAAGTGATTGCCATGATAGCATGCTTGCCATGAGGCTAACTGCTATAACTGCATGAATGTCTGTGGATGAAGGCTTCATTACTTGAATTGGAACAATACATCAAAATGCTCGTTTTAAGCCCACTTTGTGGAGTGGCAAAATCATATTTTCTAAGCCCACTTAAGAGTGGCAAATCCACGACTTAGCCTATTTGCGAGTAGTACCTTCAAACCATTTTAAAAAACAAGCATGAGATGTTTTGTTCCAAATTGAGTGATTTAGTCTATACTTGTATGCTGTACGCATCATGCAGTAAGTTAGAATAATAATCGGAATAAGAACACATGTGTTTTCAAAAACAACATATTATGTTAGTAAAGGCCGATTCTTTGATCGCTCCCGAGCCGAGGCAACTTTGGTGATGACGGACACGTGGCCTTAGGCACGAGTTAAGGTTTCCTAAATTTTCCAAAATAAAATATTTAGGTGGCGACTCTGAAATTTGGCAAAGCAGTTCATGTTTGGCGCTTTTTGATTAAAATTGATTTTCCAAAACGATTTGCCGGATTTGGACTCTTTGGTGATTTATCAATCTTACATTGCACTTTGTGAGATTAGATTTAGAACCGTGACACGAGTCAGAACTGTAGTAGCTAAGAACTAACGATTCGCGCCCTTGCGCGCAGAGCGGAGTTCCGGGCGGTCTACAGCCATTACGCTTCACTTACACCAGACAACCGGTCGGTTACTTGCAAAGTTGCTCATTGCTGCTGCAAAGTTGCATATTGCTGGTTGTCCTTTTGTTCTGTTGGCACCATAAATAGTATTATTATTATTATTATTATTATTATTATTATTATTATTATTGCAGGACATGTGGCACTTTCTTGATCAAGCAGAAGTTAAGAGAAGTTACAAAGTTAGTGGTCTTGCATAGTGGAACATGGAAGACAATGTGGAAGAAGTTAAAGCATATGTGAAGAATATGATAGACAAAGTGACTTAGTGGAAGGCATGGAGGGATAAGTGGCATTGTGGGAATGAAGGTGGAAGAGTGGGTAGTTTTAGGTAGTTATTGGGTAGTTATTACTGGAAGGTTTTTCCTATAAATAGTCATTGATGGCTACATTATGAGGACCCAGACCTAGATCCAAAAACCAGTCTATGTTACTTTACATTTTTTCCAATTCTTTACATTTTTAGTCCTTTACTTTCTCGCACTACATTTCAGTTTCTTAGAACACTACTAGAAATATGATCTTTTGCGTCTATTTTTTTACGACCGATTGTTTGACCGTCGCAAAAAAGTACTTTTTATATCCGAATCCCGTTCTAATTAACACGCAGTCGTTTCTTTAAAAAAAAAAAAATCATCCATATCGGGTATAACTTGCCCTATCCCCAAATCGGTATGAACTCTCTCTCTCAAAATCTCACTCTTCACTCTCTCTCGCTCTACTCTCTCTTTCAACTCACCACTCTCAATTTTATTGTTCATTTGAAGATGTCGATCAATTGTTGATGAATATTTGAAGATTTTGATCGATCGTTGATGAAGATTTGAAGATTTCAATCTGCTGTTGATGAAGATTTCGATTGATTCATGATCGGTAAGTCTAATTTTTATGTATGAATCTAACTCTGTCTCTGTAATCCCTATATCTTTTTCTCAGCTCCCAAATTCTCTTCGGCTTTTCGCGAAGATCAACATCAGTTCAGAGGAAGTGGATTTCGAAATCAACATGAATTTTTTCCAATTCAATCCATGCGGTGCAAACTCTGATTTGGAAATAGGTTTTTGATTTGAAGATTCATTTTATTTTTTTAATTATTAAATCTCGATTTTCTTTGGCTTTTAAATGTGGTTGAGTTTGCAAAATCATAAGTTCACAAGTAAATATTGTACTTCTTATATACCTTTTTATGTAGGTATTCTTGGTGAAATATCTTTGACATGTATTTAAGAAGCTAAACACACCTTATTTTTCATATCACCTTCTTATGTTAAAATTCAGTACAGAACAACATTATTTCCTTCTCCTTTTACATTTACTAATCTGGATGCACTTCTTAACTTAATGAATCACCTTCTTATGGTCCTCTAAGGCTTGAGATTAGCTAAAATTAAATGGGAGAAACTTCAAAAATTGGCGTGATCTTAAGGTGGGGCCTATTGAACTTCACATAGCCAAGTTCTAATGTTAGTAAAGTCCTATATTTGTAGTTACCTAAGCTTTTGATCAGTTTTATGTATGTTCTCCTATGATTTATTTGTAAGGCTATTTTGGCATTTTTAAAATTTTTGATGGACATGGATTGTAGTGATTCCTCATGGTTGTAGTTTGAGTTTATTCTTGTTATTGGGTCTTCATATAGGGTCTATACTTTCCTGGATGTCTTTTAAAATTCAAATTCTTCAATTTCTAATTTTCGAGTTGGAGTCAGTCCTTTAAGAGTTAGGGTGTCTAAATTCTTCCAATTCAACGGACAGCAAGTTGGAGACGATTTGCTTTTCTGTTTAATTTTTAACAATTGAATTCTTTGTCCTGTGCTACAGCAAGTTGAACCTTTTTTTTTGTTTTGTATGTTCTATAAGGCTAGCTCAAACAAACTATTGGTTATTCAGTTCAAATATATATTAGTTATTAATTATGTTTGGTTATTCTTAGACATAATTTCCTATCTTATGGCTTATGCATTGTAAAAGGTTTGAAATTCAGATGAGCCATATGCCTATGAAACATGAATGCACCCTACAGTTAATGATAGTTGTAGATATCCTGTCAAGGCCTGAGGTTCTGTCAAGCTTGAAGAATCCTTAAATTATGTTAAGGAGTGCCTAGATAACAGCCTTTACTTGCCATAGCTTGGTTTGGCTTGTGTACATACTTGATTTGTGGAGTACAGAACGTCACTCTTCTACATGAAATTTCATTAATGCTTCTCTGTGGATATTTGTTTGTTTATGTTATTCTTCTTTCTCATTTTAAACCTTGATATCAATAATGGATATAAAATTCTTAATTCAATCATTCAATTCAGTCAATCACCAAAAAAGATAAACAAATAAATAAATCTCTAGCCTAGTGGTTGGCTGGATTTTAACAAAGGATTTCAATTTGAGTTATATAATTATTTATTAACTAACATAAAAATCATATGCATTGTTTAGCAAATGACATGTCCAAACCTGTACTTGGATGAACACTGCTACTTAATAATTTGAGTTATATAATTATTTATTTAATTTAAATTTACTCTTTGACATGGACCAACTGGATTTGTGACAAGGGTAAGCATATTCATGACGTAACAAAAATTATGGGGGTAAAGTAAAGAATCTTAACCAAAGATTGTGTTACTAGAATTATTTTTTGGTGTGCAAGAGTGAAAATGACTATTCCATGCCTAAAAGTTATGTTTTATATCAGTTCTATGATGGATATTTTTCTTTCTTTTCCCCCTGAATTCTAAATGATGAAACACAATGAATATGTGAAGGCTTTTTCAATTCTATTTACAACGACTTCTCTATTTGTTTTATTTTTAGAGAAGTTGTATTTTCAGGATTATAGTTCCATTATTTTAAAGGATTTGCATGTTTCTTTTTTTGCAGTTCTTTCAGCAGTTTCACGTGTTAAACTTAAATTCACAGGATTGTTATCATGCAATGATTTTTGAGTGGATCTACAAACCCATAACACAACATCAGAATTTTGGAAAGTGCGAAAAGCAATAGTAAAATAAGTTCCTTTGCTTATAAATAGCTTCTCAAATATGTTGTATTTTGGAATATCACATTTGTGCTTCCTACTTAGTTTCCTTTTTTTCCAGTAGATACGTTAATTTGATAAAATCTGAGAAAGTAGCGTACAATTTTTATTCTCTATTGTGCTCACCTTTCAGGACATTTTTAGTTTTCATTCACATATTGATTGGGTTTCAACCCTTTATATTTGGGAAGTTGACTTTTTCTGGCAGTTTGTGGCTTCAGAGTAAGAAGAGAAGCAAGTTTTTTGGTGAATATTTTCAAATTTTTTATGTGGTTCCATGTAAAGTTGTATTGAATATGGACATGATAATATTAACCTCTTGTTTTCCTGAGAATTATTTTAACCATGGCCCCAATTGGTATGATGCACTTTAAGAATAGCTTTGTGACTACCCAAAGGAGATTGGGCTTTTGCCTTAAAGCTTTCGCTACTTAAGCACTTTAAGAATAGCACCGCTGACTTTGAGACTGTTAGGGATATCAAAGAGAACCTTTGCTACTTAAGGTAAAGAAATAACATTATAGTTTGGTATGCCTTTTTGGGATTTGTTTCATTACAATTTATTAGATATGTTTTCCTGCAGTTATGATTACAAACGGGAATGTCAATTGGGACTTGAGACTACCATCCTTGTTAAGAATTATACTGTAAGTTTATTCTCTTATCTATCTGTGTAATTATATAGAATCTTCCAGGAATTGTTCAACATTGTATGTTGTTTGACGAGTTTCATTCATCTCTATTTGTCTATTTTTTATTATAGTACGTAGTTGTTCTGAAAATTTCAATTCTTGAAGGTCATATTTGAATTCTACTAACAGTCTATGTTAATATATGAAGTTTCCATTAGGAAAGACTATCAGATGTTGCCTAATCAACTTGGTATGCTCTGATAAAAAATCTTTTTTAATTGATGGTTGGTTGATCATCATGATGATAGCTGCTTCTTTTCGTTTCTTTTTTCTTCTTTTTTTGTTGAATTAGAAAGGAAGTTACATTGAAGTTCGCAAAAAAAAAAAAAAAAGGTTTATACAAGGAACTATTTTACGATAAGAAAGGAACCTAATATGTCAGATAATAAAAGAGAATACAAACTTAACAATAAAATTAGCTTCTCTGTGGACACATAGGCCCTGGAAATTACTCGTTTGTTGTAGGCACTCGTTCAAACAAAATTTGGTTTGTTTAGTTATTGGTTGTCCGCTTGGAAAGTTGTGTAGTATTTTCCATGAATTAGAATTCAATAATTAACCATTAGGTGTTAGCTTGAATAGTCCAAATTTCAGCTGTATTGTTACTTGTACCAATGGGACATTCGAAAGCTTATATGCAGTGACAATTTGATTTTTTCTGTGATATTTTTGTGAGATGATTAAATGATTAACTCTTTTCAAACTAGTATTGATTCTAAGAACAATTTTGAACCTCTTTGTACCGCTGTTAGAAAAGGTTTTAGCATCCAAGTTAGTCAATTAATGTACTCTTTGTATCCATTTTTGTTTTGGCATCCAAGTTAGTCAACTAATATATTGATGTATATTTTTGCAGGTAGTGTTGAGGGAATAGTTGATATGATTGGGTGGGTGATATTGAGAGCTAAATTCATATTATTATTATTTTATTTTTTTTGGAGTACTTGAATCTATTAGTATTTTGTGTAAATACTTTTAAGGATGGTTGATGGATATTTGTTTTGCATGTATAGAAGTTTATTTTTTGTACGCACATTTTTTTTTTTTTTTTGAAGAAAGATAATTTTGTTGAGGGAAGTGATGGAAAATAATACATGTGTATTAGAATTTTTACAAATATCACTTTACATTTATTGTATATAATATTTGAGAATATAGGTTGCTAAAACATTATAGGTATTTTATTTATTTATTTATTTATATATTTTTTTTTTGCGACTGTAACAAGATGGTCGCTAATACATTGTAGGTATTTTTTAAATTTTTTTGCGACAGCAAAACATTAGTCGCTATAAGTAGATTAGGTGGTCACAAATAGTTTGTGACTGCTATTTTGCAGTCGCAAAAAGTATTTGTCACCCCCACATTCACGACCCCTATTTTCCGTCGCATGGGCCGTCGCAAAAGGTCTTTTGCGACTGTTTTTTTATTATTTGCGACAGATTGTAGCGGTCGCAAAAAGTACTTTTTTTAGTAGTGAAGTAGTTCTAAATTAGTCTATTCATTACTATAATCCCTTTCGAAGCTGTGGAAGTGCAAAGGTATAATTGTAAACACTTGTTTACTTAATGAAATTTATTTTCTGACACTGTTCCCTCCCTTCTTCTTTTACTATTGTGATATTTCTATTGAATTTTCTCTTAAAACAAATCATCAGTAAAAGTCCTCTTCATTGAGACTAAAAGAAGTTTGAAAGAATTGCCTGATTAATTGGTTGGCATTTATTATTTTTGTAAGGACTTTATTGATCTTTGCTGGCACGCTTTAATTACATTTTTAACTTTCGAAAGTAAAAAAAGCTAGCATATGTTTTTTGGCACGCCCAGTGGGATGTCAAGTGTAAGAAATGAAAAATGAATTGGATTCGTCCATTCCAAATAGCCTAGATGAAATATTTTGGCATAAATAAAAAATCTTGGATTTTCAAAAAGAGATCAATTTTCTTGATGAAACAAACTTCTATCAATTACAATATTATTTAGTGGAAGAAAAAAGACACGATTTAATTGAAGAAATTCATGAACTTGATATGGAAGTTCGCCAATGGAATGATGAGTTGTCAACTCTCACTACCAAGTTTTTAACCAAGGCTTTAACGGCTGGAATTGGTAAATTTTTTTAAAATTCTTTCAGTGTTGAAAATGGAAAAAAAGAAAAGAATAGATTTCATCAATGGCTCAGGGGGTCAAAAAACACATTTTTAAGGAGCCAATTCATGAAAATAACACTGCTAAAAAGCATGTTGTTGAGCCAAACATGGTTGAAAATGATGTTCCATATAAAGCTTGGGGGGTTGAAAAACCTATTCTTGGAGAGTCAAACCATGGAAATAACATGTCTATAAAAACTTTTCATAAGCCATTAATGGCTAAAATGGAACAACCCATTAAGCCAAAAAATGATGAAACTCATATGGAGAATTTTCATTAAGCCAAAAAATCATGAAATTCATATTGAGAATTTTCATAAGCCATTAATGGCTAAAATGAAACTACCCATTAGACCAAGAAATGATGAAACTCACATGGAGGATTTTCATAATCCATTAATGGATAAAATAGAAAAACAACCCCATTTGTCAAAGAATGATAAAAGTTATTTGGCTGCAGAACATGTTCTCCAGCCAAACATGACTAAGAATGATGAACAATCTAATGTTCATGAATCTGAAGTTTTTGAAATTATTCAAAATGTCAAGTTGTTTGAATTTTTAAGGCCATTTTGTACTGTGGTTCTTGTTGTTCAAAATCCTTTCTGGATTTGTGGTTCGTATCAAAATTTAATTTTGATGAAATGGCTAATAAAACAATCATCTTTAAGTATTGTTTTGATGAGTTTGATGCACTAAATAACAACTTGGCTGTTTGAAATGTTGAACTTGGCTAAGAATGGCCAATTTATTCGAAGTAATGACAATTTAACGTTATTTTATTTTAATTTTTGAAATTTTCAAGCTTTCTGGACAACCACATAACACCATAATTAACTTTGTGGAGTGGTTTAATTTTGGATTTCATCTATGAATCCATTCTTAAATTTGTTTTAACTTTGGGAGACATTGGTTAATTTCCTTTAAGGTAAGACCAAAGTTTGGTCTTAGCATGTATTGGAGATGGCTCCAGGATGTCTTCAAAGTGGCTCTATCGATTATTATTGTTATTATTAATATTATTTGATATGAATCAAAACATGTGCTTCGAGAGTCCTTTTTGTTGAGACTTTGAAAGCTTTAAAGGACTGTCTGTTGCATCAACAACAGTTTTGGGTTTCAAACAATCGATGGTTGGATGTGATTGTACGCCTTCGAAGCTTAGGGAATTGTTTTGAAAGTTAGCTACTCGCATTCGAAGCTTCGAGAATTGTTTCAAAGGTTGGTTACTCACCTTCGAAGCTTTGGGAATTGTTTTGAAAGTTGGCTACTCGCTTTTGAAGCTTCAAGAATTGTCTCGAAGGTTGGTTACTCTCCTTTGAAGCCTCGAGAAATGTTTCAAGGGTTGTCTATTTACTGATTTTAAAGTATACCACAAAGCAAGAGAAGTTTCGGGTATGCTATAATCTCGAAGTCGAGCATAATATTGGGACTATGTCTAAGCATTTCGAAGGTCCACAGATTTGGCTTCAAGGTGTGTCAAAGCTCCCTTAAAAGTGCTTCAAGGGTCCATATATTTGGTTACAAGGTAATTTAAAACTCCGCAAAACACTTTAGAGTAGTGTAATTTGAAGAGTGTGTAAGTTGTTTGTCACTTTGAAACAATTCGAAATAGTGCAATTGCAAGTAAAAATATATTGTGAAGGTCTGAAGAATCATGCTTCGAAGGTATTGAAATTTCCATAGTCTCATGATGCATCTAAAGTCTCGAAGTAAAGCAAAAAAGGACCAACTGCTACTAATGGCTCAAAGAAAATAATGTTGGCATGCATTGTGACTAAATCAAATTGGTGATATTTTGCTAAGAATTCACCATTTCAAACACATGCAAAGTAACACAATTTCGACACATACATTAAAATTCAAAGCATGTGAAATTATTTTAATTATATTTTGAAACTTTATAAACTCTCCAAGAAGATAGCTATTATGCATTCGAAGCTTCTAAAGCTTCTAAAATATGTTGTGAGCACCTTCATAGCAAGGTTTTGGTTCTTTTTTAACAAAATTGAATCATGTTGTATGATAAAAGAACCTTCGAATGCTTGTCTCCCTTCGAATACATTAATTAATTGTCAAGTGTGGTCTAAATTGATGTACAACTCTTTATGAATCCGAGGTTTCTCATTCTGAAAGAGTTGGGGGAGTAATGTTGGTACCATAAATAAATAATTTTATTATTAGTTATTATTTATATAATTGTAGGATATGTGACACTCTCCTACTCATTTGGAGGTTATGAAAAGTTATAAGTATTAAACACATCTAGAAATTTTATGAAGGACAAAGTTGAGAACATTGAGCATGAATTGGAGGTTAAAGGAAGTTATGGAGACATGGAGATGAAGTGGAAGATCACGGAGTGTGAAGTGTGGGAGATGAAAGAATATGGTAGTTATTAAGTAGTTTTTTCTTACAAATGTTTGCTTATAAATAGTTATTCATGGCTGCATTGTAAATGATCCAGACTCAAATCAAAGACAATTTATTTATCTTTTTCTTGTCATTTATATTTCTTGTACTTTATATTATGCAATTCCTTTTCAAAGCATAAGAGTAGAGGTAATTAATATGTACTTTATTTTCAACACTGCATTTTCGAAGTATAGGAGTTATAGGTAAATTAATGGTTATTTCGATTGTTCATTCTATCATCTTTCTTCATCTCCCTCTCTTATTCTTTTAATTTTTTTTTTTTCTCTACACTTGTCAATTTTGAAGTCCTCTTCATTGAGGCAAAAGAACCATCAATACAATTCCTTGATAATTGGCTTGAATTTAATCTGTAAGGATTTTTCAATCCTTGCTGGCACGCTCGGCACGCTCGCATTTATGGTATTTCCCTTCGTAGGAAAAATAAGACAATGGTTTTTTTAAAAATATATATTGACTTTTTTAGCTTTTGAAGGTTTAAAATGTAATTAAAACATGGCAGCAAGGATCAATATGTCCCTACAGAAATAATAAATGCCAACCAAGTAATCAGACAATTGAGTCGAAGTTCTTTTAGCCTCAATGAGGAGAACTTTTTATTGGTGGCTTGTTTTAGGAGAAAATTCAAAAGAACTAATCACAATAATAAAAGAAGGAAGGAAAGAACAGTGTTAGAAAATAAATTTCATTAGGTAAACAAGTGTTTACAATTGTACTTTGCAGTTCCACAGCTTCGAATGGGGATTATAGCAATGAATCGAATAACTTAGAACTAGTCCTAAGAAACTAAAATGTAGTGAGGGAAACTAAAGGACTAGAAGGTAAAGAATTGTAAAGTAAATAACTGGAATGTAAAGAATTGGAAAAAATGTAAAGTAAAATAGATTGATTTTTAGATCGGAGTCTGGGTCCTCCTAATGTAGCCATCAATGGCTATTTATAGTCCAGCAATAACTATCCAATAACCACCTAAAACTACTTACTCTTCCACCTTCATTCCCATAATGCCACATATCCCTCTATATCTTCCACTAAGTCACTTTACCCATCATATTATTCACATGTGCTTTAACTTTTTCCACCTAACAATTAAAATAACCATTAATTTATTTCTACTCTTATGCTTCAAAAATGAAGTGTTGAAAATAAAGTGCATATTAATTACTTCTACTCCTATACTTTGAAAAGGAAGTACATAAAATAAACTACATGAAATATAAATGATTAAAAAAAATTAAAAATTAGAAATCAATTGTCTTTGATTTGAGTCTGGATCCCTTACAATATAGCCATGACTAACTATTTATAGGTAAACATTTGTAGAAAAAAATTATTTAATAACTACCATATTCGTCCATCTTCCACGTCATCTCCATGTTTTCATAACTTCTTTTAACCTCCAATTCATGCTCCATATTCTCCACTTTGTCCTTCATCATCTTTCTACATGTGTTTAATACTTTATAACTTCTCATAACCTCTAAATGAGTACAAAAGTGCCACATGTCATGTAATTATATAAATAATAACTAATAATAAAATTATTTATTTATGGTGCCAACACGATCAACCGGTTATTTGATAAAACTTGAAAAATTAGTATTAGAACACGTGGTATGAGATGAATTTTTTTATCAAATCTTTTCTCAAATTTGATAAAAAAAAATTTTAAATAAACGTTAAAGATTCTCTTATGAGAGATATGTATCAAAAGAGTTCTCTTATTATCATATTTTGAAACTTGACAAGGTGTAATTAATAAGGTTTCATTTCATTTAATGAGATTTAAAAAGATTCAAGTTTAAATAATAAGTTAAAAATATAAAAATCTCAAATACATCTAATTTAGTTGATTGGTTAAAAATAAAAGTTATCAAACTCAAGACAATTACTTATTTATTTTTTGTCACAAGATATACATCAACTGTTACTATATATATATATATAAAAGGCAACTACAAAAGATATCAAACTTTCATACATAAGATTTGAATTCCATTACAAAATAATGCTATACAATTATTAAGGGTTGTTGTAGGAAATAGGTTTAAAACTAATTTTTTAATTTTTTTTTTAAAAAGAAAGTATGTAAAAACGTAAACAGGTAATGTGAAGGTTAAAAAGCTGATTTTTAAGTTCATCTGAAGAGAGCCTAAGTTAAGATAAATATACATTAATAAGGTAAAATAAAAAATTATTAAATTTGAAATAAATTACTACAATATTACAAACGTGGCCATGAATATTAGTTAGCACGCCATTATAGAAACATTAATGTTATGGTAAGTTAGAAAATTTGAGGAGAGATTTTAAAATAAAAAGAGAAAATGTAAGTGAAATATAAATAAAATATATTTATATTTTATCTAATTTTATACATTTTTTTTTTTTATTTTTTTAAATTCATCTCCAAATCTTCCAACTAAACAAAAGAACGAAGAAAGAAAAAATTATTTCTTGACCTAGGGGAGGCACGTGGTTATACTCTTAACCAAGTATAATGTCTCTCTTTTTTTTTTTAATCATTCAATATAAAATCGTAAAGGCTTATTTTTTTTTTTAAACTAACGACAACTCACTTGAAACCCTACCTGGTCGTACTGCACGACCACCAAATAACTTCTCCAAAGAAAGACTTTCGGATAACGAAATTTTAAAGTCAAGCTGATCCACCAAATGGATTGATCAACGTAACACGTCCATCCGTTTTTTCTCCGATGTGATGTCATTGACATTGTACGAAAGATGATATTATGAATAATAATGAATAATAAAATTATTTTTAATAATATTTAAACTTTCTTAATAAACTGATAATTATATTAAAATAATAAATGGTGTTATATGAACTAATTAGTGTACGAATTAGTGTATCAATATTAGTTGTGATTTTATTATTAACCCTACTCATTATATAAATTACAAATACTAAAAATATCTTAAATTATGTCACATCATTAATTAGTACATTAATTGATGCATATAGTATTACTCTAAAATAATAATTAAAAAATTATTTGTTTAAATTTCATTACTTATTTAATAACTATATTATTTACATAAGTTTGACACATTCTTTTTTCAAATGAGAAATGCATTATAAGTAAATGTTAAGAATATAAAGACTTCGTTTAGCAAATGAGTTAGGATTAATTTAGTTCATTAAAAAATAAAATATGTTAGACTTATTTATTTTGATAATTTATTTGAAACAGAAAAATAGAATCAAAATTTATTTTGATGATTTATTTGAAAGAGAAAAATAGAATCAATATTTATTTTGAAAGAGAAAAATAGAATCAAAATTTATTTTGTCCCATTATTTCTCACCTAAACCTTTATCCTAAATATTGTTAGAATATATTTAATATTTGATTAAATCAGGAGTTCAAATAGTCCGAAACAGAGGTTCAAACAGCCCAGCACAGCAGCAGTTCAAAAAGTTCAAAAGGTTCAAGTGGAAGATATTCAAATTTGTAATGATGGAGTACAACGGCTATAAACGGTTATAAATTCAAATAAATACGACAGCTATAAACGACTTTAAATTCAAATAAATACAACGGTTATAAGTTTCATTATATATACTAAAGCCTCTAATGTAAACAAGTGATAAGAAAAATCAGAAAATATTCTTTGATCTATAATCACTCACATCTGTTCTCTGAAAAATTCTCTGAGAAGTGTTCTTCAATTTTTGTTTACATCTTCTCTCAGAAATTATGAACTGAGCCTTATAGCATTAAGCTCGTCTTTCCTGTATGAGATTTGCAGAAAAATCAAATTTTCATTTTATATATCTATCTTTGAGAGATATTTGTTATAAACTTTCTTTGAAAGTAAAAATATCATTTCTTCTTGTAAAAGTGTTGCAAATACTGTATTCTTGAAATCTTGAGAGCAATTATGAATCACCTAAGATTTGCAAGGGTTTGGGCTTGTGAAGTCTATGTAAAATCCGTGGAGGATTGCTTCATTTGTAAAGAGGTTGCTAGCACCCTTTTGAAGCTAGAAGATAGTAGAAAATTTCAAGTGAAGCTTGAGGAGTGGATGTAGGCTTGGTTGAAGCCGAACCACTATAAATCTGTTTGTCTCCTCTTCCCTAATCTCTTTACTTTCCTACTACTGCTGTAGCTATCTAATATTCATGTCTTAATAATTTGATTTACCCTGTATGTTAGTTATACTTCATTGTTATTTTACTTGATCATTTACTGCTAAATTCATCATTGTGTTTGTTAATAATTTGTTGTACTAGTAATTAATTTTATTGGGGTATTATTAATTTTAATTTGTAGAAACTTAATTCACCCCCTCTTAGATTGCTTTTTAGATAACAATTGACATCAGAACCTGGGGCTCTTGTTTAGATTTAACAATCTTGAGTTTTTGATCCATAGCAACGATGTATTATACTTACTCTGCTGTAGGACAAGCTAGCAATAGGTCACCTCTCTTTGATGGTAGTAATTACATTCATTGGAAAGAAAAAATGACATTGTATTTTCAAGCTACCAATTATGCTTTGTGACTCATTATCACTAAAGGTTCTAAAATTCCTACACAGGTAGTAGACCATATCAGTGTGCTTAAACTTGAGGATGAATTTGATGAGTATAATTATAAACTCTTTCAAGCTAATGCAGAGTTTTATGGTTAATTTTTTTTTTCTAAAGTAAAAATTCTTTTGTAAAAAATAAATAAAAATCAATTCCTGTTGTCATGAAAATAGTTGCTAAAATATTGTCTTAAAGAAAAAAAAAAGAAAAAAAAAAAGAAAAGAAGAAGACTTGTAGGGACAAATGAAAATGTTGTTAATAATAGGTAAAATAATTTGATCCAAAAGACAATAATTTAGTAATGTCCAAATTTCGTCGCTAAAAAATATAATAATGATACTTATGACAACAAAAATATTTTGTCCTAAAAAATGCTTTTATACTTCATTTTTCTTTTTAAATATAATAATGATACTTATGACAACAAGGCTAAGTCGTGGATTTGCTACTCCACAAAGTGGGCTTAAAACGCGCATTTTGATGAATTGTTTCAATTCAAGTAATGAATCCTTCACCCACAGGCATTCATGCAGTTATAGCAGTTAGCCTCATGGCAAGTATGCTATCATGGCAATCACTTACACACATGCAAGGATGCTAAAGCGTAAACACTCACAGTGTACTCCGAGCCAAAAAAGAAGCTAGTTAGTAATTAATGCATGATCCTAGCTATGTCAAGAATGCCTAATGCAACACATGCAAAATGAAACTAAGATAGCCTCGACTATTCTAAGATGTCATGTGAAATGCAACACTTGATACATGTATTCAAATAGGAATTGAAATACAATGCAGTTTGTATGATGCACCGAGCCCGGTACATGCAAGACGAATGAATGAATGCAAACATGCTAGCATAAGGATGCTAATTGAAATATGTCCTAAAACTAACCACTGAAAGTGAATAAGTAAAAGGGAGAAAGAAATGGGGTTGGAAGACATGCATCGCACACACGCACACTTATTTACAACATCGACCTCTCGAAGGAGGGTGCGAATGAATTTAGCTAACTAGCTACTCTAATTAAACTAATTATTACAAAATAACTAATTAACTAACTTAGCTAATTAATTATTAGAAAACTTTAACTGATTAAACAAATTAATTAAATTACAAAACCAACTAAACAAGAAACTAAATAGGCTGCCACAGCTCTGCCTCGGAATGATGAATGATGCATGCTCGGTCGCGTCCTCCCGGAAATCCACCACTGTGCCTCGTGATGCCTCTGTTTGCATTGTTTTAGACTTCTGAAAATTGTGCCAACCTCCAAAATACTTCTGATCCACCTTATGGACATGCTGAGAGGTCATTGGCCAAGAGGAGTGGCCATCGGCCAGAGCTTATGGCTATCAGCCAATTTTTAGAGCCGATCGGCAGACTAAGTGGTCGATCTGCCACTACTTCCTGCAAATTCTCCTTTTGTTGCAACAAAGCACTAACAGAGGCATGGCAGTGTATTTATAAGAAAATGTGTGTGCAACTACACCTCTTATCATGTCTTAAGCTCAAAGGAGTGTAGTGCTTGGCTCTCGAGCCACCAATCACGCATCTCAATGCATGATGGCCAAAGAGGCCAAGTTGCACAAATCAATGTTAATGAATGCACACAAATACCACGTAAGGGACCTTAACCTCTATAATTCTTGATCAAGAGGGTAGGCGACTGAGAATTGAGGCACGTTTCATCACTTCAAGTATGAAACGTCCCTCGTTCCTCGTGTTTGGATTGACACCCTATCCAAACACAATGCAATGCAACAAGCATGCAAAAATCATGCAATGCAACAAGCATGCAACAACATGTAATGCCCCAAGCATGCAACAACATGCAATATACCAAGTATGCAACAACATGCAATGCAACAAGCATGCAACAACAATGCAATGGTGAGGGCCATGTAAGGCATTATTCAATGGACCAAACCAACCCCAAACAAGCCTTATACATGCTAAGACAATGGCCAAAACAAGCTGAAACTGAAGTCCGAAAGTATATACATGTATGCATGCCAATTGGTTCACAAGCAAGGCATGAAGGCACCAACTCTCAAGCACATTGAAGGAGTGAAAGATGTGAGAGTGTGGCAATGAAATAGGCTCTGAAATCACATTCCAAAGGATGCTAAATCATGCACATATGACAAACAAAGCATGCTAGTGGGCTCAAGGCTTAGAGCTAGCCAAGGGACTTACACCATGGCCATATCAAGCAAGCCCCAAAGGGCTAAGGTGACTCAAAACAGTCCCAAGGTAGGTCAAAACAAGACCCAAAACATGCTTGAACATAGCCAACACAAGGTAGAATTAAAGGCATGGAGCATATTAGGCCAACAAAGAGGATTACACTACACCTGCCAAAACCAAGCATGAGATGACTTCACCTACTAAAATCAGAGTTATGGCATGTCAAAATAACAGCAAAAATGCACTGATATGGTAGCCCAAAATTTTAGGCAATACGGCATGCATATAGACACATACTTAAGGCATAAAGCATGACTCACCAAAAACGTTGAAATAGTGAAGTATAAGAGAGTATGGCCGCACTATATGCACTGAAATCATATACCAAGTGAAGCCAAATCATGCAAATAGCCCAAGCAATGCATGCTAGTGGCTTGGAAACTCAAAGCTAACAAGCTAGAATACACTATGGCTATTGTGGGAGCCAAATAATCTTGGATCAACAGGAGTGGACCAGTCTGGTCCAGAACATAACCTCTATTCGGCATTAACCCTATTCAATTGAAGGGCCGAATAAAATAGCCGGCATTCCTACTAGTGAAACAAGGGCCGAGTAGAAGTACATGTAAAGGACTAGGGTTGGACCAGGCCCCAAGGCCCAAAGAGAGTACTATAAATACAAGATCGTCAGTTCTAGAAAGGTATGTGAGAACTATTACACTTAACTTAGAATACAAGTAATCTTGAGTGCAGAGACTGACTTGCCCGTCAGAGTGCTAATTCCGACACCCCCGACCGGAGTGTTTATTCCTTTTCAAGTGACTAGCAGAGGATCACGAGCGTCTCCCAGGATCGGAAAAGTATTTCCAAACCACATCCCCACAATTGGCGCCATCTGTAGGAATACTCAAATACAACCATGGCGGGCATAACGGAAGACCCTCCGATAGTCACTGATGAAACCACGCAGAGAGATGACCTCACTCCAACAAACATGCTTGGACCGGAGACTATCCCCGTCAAACGCGCTTTGAACTTCGCCTCACCCTCGACTCCAGAGCATGAAGCAATGCAAGTGATCATGGAACAAGCAAGGCAAAACGAACAAAGGTTGGAGAACATGATCACAGAGAACAAACGTCTCCATCAGGATTTGGCCTTGGAGGTGGCGAAGTCCAAACGAGCTATACACCAAGGCCCTGAACGACCTCGAGCCCGACAACAAGACAATGATAGCAACTCTGACTCATTATCCCCGGAGCCCAAGAAGAAGGGACGATCTGAAACTTCTAGTTCTTCTGAAGAGAGTCCCCGTATAAGGCATAAGTGAAGAAGAAATAGTTTGGATGAAGATCGACACGATCCTTTTGTACAACGGATTGCAAAGGCAGTGCTACCCAAGAAATTCAAAGTACCGTCATTTACCTTGTACGACGGTAAATCAGACCCCACAGATCACATCCACCATTACAAGTAAGCCATGACACTGTATGCAGATGACGAGGCTTTGATGTATAGAATATTTTTGAGCAGTTTGGGACCACTAGCTGTTAGGTGGTATTACAAACTGGAGCCGGCTTCGATTAAAAGCTTCCACCAACTCCAAAAATCCTTCAGGGCAAGGTTTATCACTAATGAGGTCCAGCCAAAGCAAGCCGATTCCCTCTGGGCAATGCAGATTCAACCGGGGGAAACCCTTCGTGCCTACTCGGCGCGGTATTGGGAATGTTTCAATCTGGTAGACAATGCTTGCAATGATTCCATGGCCATCACCGCCTTCAAGATGGGGCTGCATCCCGACAGTGCCTGCCGCAGCTCTTTGACCAGACGGCCCCCCAAAACAGTTTGGTCGTTGATGAAGAAAGTTGAAGAATACTGTAAAGTGGAAGATGATGCCTTGAGGGTTAAACCCGGCAATGTAACCAACAAGACGGCTCCTACTGAAATTGCTTAGCCGTTAAATTCTGTAGTACCTCAGAGCCCTGAACCACGGCATCGGGCAAAGCGAGATAAGAGACGAGATTCTTGCCGGTCAAGTGACCAATGCTCCCACTGAGCGAATGAACACCTGCAAATCGATAGCAGGCGCACAAGGCGCGCTGACAAGAAATACACTAAGTTGTCAGAACCGATCAGCACGGTCATGTCCAAAATCCAACATCTTTCGTTCTTCAAGTGGCCGTCAAAGATGGTGGGACCTCCCGACACTCGAAGATGGGATAGGTGGTGCGCGTATCACAAGGATCATGGCAATGAAACTGAGAGTTGTTATGCATTAAAGGATCACCTGGACAACTTAGAACAGGATGGTCGGCTACAACAGTACGTCCGAAAGGGCAACTCAACCAAAGCAATAGCCTTGAGACAGGATTCCCCTCCACTCGGCGTGATCCACATGATATACAGCCTGCCCATTTCATCCACGGTGCATACTATTCTGTCGAATCCCGACCCTCAAAATCAACTTACTCCAGCTAAATGGCCCCATGAAGCTACAAGCATTTCTTTTGATGATTCAGACCTGGCCGGAGTGACACTTCCTCACATCGATCCCATGGTAATTGAGTTACACGTAAACTGATTCACCATTGAGCGCGTACTCATTGATCCAGGGAGCACATCAGAGGTTATGTATTACAAGACATTCACCAAGCTCGGCTTCTCATAATTAGATCTCTCTCCGGCTCCTTATCCATTATTCGGCTTCAACGCCAATCTAGATTACCCATTGGGGAAAATCACACTAATAGTCCGAGCCAGCTCCCGAACAGTGGATGTGGAATTCTTGGTCGTCAGGTTGCCATCGCCGTATAATCTCATTATGGGGCGATCCTAGTTGCATGTTATGCAGGCCGTGCCAAGCACCTATCATCAACTGCTATGCTTCCCCACAGAACGCGACATTGAGCAAATCCGTGACTCTCAGAAATCGGCACAAGCATGTTATCTCCTTGCTCAAAAGACGCCAAAGGAGTTGCAAGTGAACTCTATTGAGGTAACAGATCGCGAGAGCCTTGATGACGTTAGGCGGCTTCCAAGTGAAAAGGCCACGGAAGGCCTAGACCGGGTTGAAATTGACGGAAGCCCAGAGAAGTTCTTCATGGTTGGCGCCTCCCTGAGTCAAGCTGACAAACAACAGCTAATCTCTTCCCTGCTGAGCAACCTTGACATTTTTGCATGGACTCCATATGAGATGCCAGGTATAGATCCATCCGTTTCACAACACCGTTTGAATGTTGACTGTAAATGCAAGCCAATTATTCAGAAAAGCCGGCGGTCAGCCGCAGAGCACACTACCGCCATTGTTGAGGAGGTTGACAGGCTGCTTGAAGCCGGGGCAATCAGGGAAGTGACCTACCCTACATGGCTCTCTAATACAGTGGTTGTGAAGAAGAAAAATGGGACTTGGTGAGTGTGTGTCGACTTCACGGATCTAAACAAAGCCTTCCCCAAGGATTGTTTTCCCCTACCCAGAATTGACTAACTTATAGATGCGACGGCACGCCATCAGCGTATGAGCTTCCTCGATGCTTACAGAGGCAACCATCAGATCGCTATGCATCCTGAGGACCAAGAAAAAACTGCATTCCTCACCCCAAGAGGAACCTACTGCTATAAAGTTATGCCTTTTGGGCTGAAGAATGCAGGGGCAACTTACCAAAGACTGGTCACGGCTATGTTCAAGGAGCAACTCAGCCACACTATGGAAGTGTACATTGATGACATGGTGGTCAAGTCCAGAGAAAAGCAAACCCATCTAGTCGATCTAGAAGAGACGTTCGGCATCTTATGCAAATACAAAATGAAGCTTAATGCTTCCAAATGTGCGTTTGGGATTGGCTCCGGCAAGTTCTTGGGTTACATTGTCAACCATCGGGGAATCGAGGCCAACCCGAGGCAAATTACAGCAATCTTGGAACTCAGCTCCCCTTGTTCAGTAAAAGAGGTTAAAAAGTTGATGGGGATGCCCGACACACTCAACAGGTTCATCAGTCGGTCTACAGATCGCTGCCGATAATTCTTCCATACTCTACGGCAGGGCAAGGCTTTTGAATGGTCCGCCGAATGCGAAGCCGCTTTCAATGGCCTCAAAACTTACCTCCGCTCAGCACCACTCTTAACAACACCTGCTGCTGGTGACCCACTCATTTTGTATCTGGCAGTTTCCAACAGGGCCGTCAGTGCTGTACTGATAAAGGAAGAGCTGGGGGAGCAGCGGCTAGTGTATTATGTCAGCAAGGCAATGGTTGACGCCAAAACACGCTACCTTCCACTGGAAAAACTAATCCTAGCCCTAGTCATGGCTGCAAGAAAACTGATGCATTACTTCTAAGGACATAGCATTGGGGTGCTAATAGATTATCCTTTCCGATTAGTACTACGAAGTGCAGAAGCATCAGGACGTGTTTCAAAGTGGGCTCTTGAACTCGGCCAGTACGACATTCAGTTTCTACCTAGAACCTCAATCAAGGGACAGGTGCTAGCTGACTTTGTCGCCGAATTCACGGGGGGTCTTGCCGATTTCAAGTCCGATGAAATTCGACCGAAGCCGAACTGGAGAATTTATGTTGGGGACATCTGGCAGTTGTACTGTGATAGATCATCCAATCTGTGGGGCAGTGGAGCTGGAGTTGTGATCATGGCCCCCGACGATGCCATAATTGAGCAGGTCGTCAAGCTCGGCTTCGAAGCATCAAATAACGAAGCCGAATACGAAGCCCTTCTAGCCGGTTTGCGGAATGCACATCTTTTGGGTGCTCGGCGCTTGCTTGTACTTTGCGATTCAAAACTGGTGATCAACCAGCTAAAGGGGGAATACGCAGCAAGAAACAACCATATAGCGGCTTACATGAAAACGGCCAACTCCTTGCTAGCAAAATTTGACCATCATGAATTGAACCAGATAACACGTGATTAGAACACACATGCAGATGCCCTTGCATGCCCAGCCTCCGCCATTAACTCAGAGATTAAACAGACCATCGAAGTAGGTTTCATTCTGGAGCCAAGCATCAGCCCTTCGGAGGAAGTCCAGGTCAATGTTATAGAATCTAGACCAAGTTGGATGCTGCATTCCTGTCTTCCGAACAGCTCCCAGAGGACAAGAAAGAAGCGCACAAGCTGCGAAACAAAGCTCTACGATACTACTTGGATCCGCAAGGAAGGCTTTATAAAAAATCCCTCTCTGGTCCATATTTGGAATTCGTGCACCCTGATAAAGTTGAAGAGCTTCTGACTGAAATACATGAAGGCAGCTGTGGTGCCCATTCTGGCGGGCAATCTTTGCCCCATCGAGCTATAACACAGGGGTATTACTAGCCGACAAGGAGAGCTGACGCCGAATGCTATGTGAAGAAATGTGAACAATGTCAGAAGTTCTCCCCGCTAACCCACTTGCCTGCTGAAGAGTTGAGCTCCATTACCAGTCCCTGGCCGTTCGCCCAGTGGGGGCTTGATATCGTAGGACCACTGCCGAGGGCCCCAGGAAACAAGCGGTACTTGATCGTCGCGATAGATTGCTTCACAAAATGGGTCGAAGCGGAGGCATTAACGCACATTCGAGATGCTGATGTTAAGCGCTTCGTATGGAGAAATATCATAACACGATTCAGCATTCCAAGAGCTCTTATCTCAGACAACGACACCCAATTTGATTGTGGCGTCTACCGAGAGCTGTGCAGCAAATATGGTATCTGGCCTTACTTTTCCACGCCGGCTTACCCACAAAGCAATGGTCAAGCTGAAGCCTCTAATAAATCCATCTTGGACGGCATTAAGAAGAGGCTGGAGAAAGCTAAAGGCAAATGGGTTGAAGAATTGCCGAGTGTATTGTGGGCTCATCAAACTACGCCGAGGCGATCTACTGGAGAAACGCCGTTTGCTCTGTGCTTTGGAACCCAGGTGATCATACCCCTGGAGATCGGCTACCCAACCTTGAAATCTTAAGTTTTTGATATGGGCCGAAATGACATGATGGTGGCATTGGATTTGTTTCTGATCGAAGAACGAAGAGACCATGCCCTTGTATCGATGGCGCGGTACCAGCAGCAGCTTGCCAAGTCATACAATCAACGTGTTCAGCTGCGCCGCTACACACCAGGAGAGTTGGTCCTGAAGAAGGTACTTCCAGCTACTAAGAAACCGGCTGATGGAAAATTGGGTCCTAACTGGGACGGCCCCTATCAGATAGATTCGATCGCAGGAGTAGGGGCATATCGGCTCAAAGACATGTCAGGGAGGAGTCTGCCACGACCTTGGAACTCGATGCATTTACACAAATTCTATCATTAAACCCGACTTGTGGGGAATGATACTAGTTCTGAATGATTCAACGTGTATACGCTCCACTTTTGTAATGAAAAGATCCTTGTTTATTCATTGTGCGATCCAGTTCAAAAGATTTCTGATATAAACCTTCGGATTCGGAACACCCTTCGTGGATATCACGATTGGCCGAATAAGTCTCCGGATTCGGAGCCCCATCGGCCCATGATGTCTTTGGGCCGAAAAAGCCTCCGAATTCGGAGCGCTCTTCGTGGATATCATGATTGGCCGAATAAGTCTCCGGATTCGGAGCCACATTAGTGCATGACGTCTTTGGGCCGAAAAAGCCTCCGGATTCGGAGCGCTCTTTGTGGATATCACGATTGGCAGAATAAGTCTCCGGATTCGGAGCCCCATCGGCGCATGACATCTTTGGGCCGAAAAAGCCTCCGGATTTGGAGCGCCCTTCGTGGATATCACAATTGGCCGAATAAGTCTCAGGATTCGGAGCCCCATCGGCGCATGATGTCTTTGGGCCAAAAAAGCCTCCGGATTCGGAGCCAGGGCCGCGCGTAAAGCGTACATGCCAAATAATTTTAATATGTAACATATGTTGTTAAATCGAGCCGGCAAGAACTGTTTACACATTAAAGCACATGAACATTCGAAATGAAATGATTTCTTAATTCGGGCCGGTCAAAGTTTATTATATCATCGCCCCGACTTATGGAATATGCATCTAGGCAAAGTTTATTACTGAAATATGTATCTATTCAAAATGGAATAGTTCAGGCTGCACAAAAATAGTCTAAAAACGTGCGAACATTCAAGTGTACTGAAATAAATAAAAAAGTACGCTACAAATTGAAAATTAAGCGTTTCATTAAAATTAGCCAATAAATACATAATTTCTACATAGGCATTACAAGGTCTTTTTCTCTTCAGCGGCCCCCTCATCATCACTCTTCTCAATTTCGAAAGCAGAGAAGGGGAAATCACTCTGTTGGTACAACAGAAGCGCCAAATTCACACATGCTGCCTGGAGAGCCTCCGCTTCCCGAAGTGCCTTGATCCAACCGTGCCTAAACCCATGATTTTCATATCGGCAAACTTCTTCAGCGAGTTGCTCCTTGGTCTTCTGAATTCCAACCTTTCGACCGTCATGGAAGCCTTTTTCATAGGCCGAGGCCCTTGCAGTCTCAATCGCGAACATGCTAGCTGTGTTCTGATCGGCAATAGCATCACTAATCAACCTTTGGGTCACCCTCTCCTCGACAATCGGGTTGGGGTGGCTGGTTGATTGGGGCTCAGCAGACTTGACTTTTCTTAGCTCGCGCTCGGCCTTCTCGGCGCGAGCTTCTAACTTCCGAATGCGTTCATCTCTCTATTCTATATCGCGGCGAGCGGCGTGGAGACGCATGCCAATCTCATAAGCCATGTACAGTCCCCTCACCGCCCCGTGAACGCCTTCACGAAACACTTCAAAGTCCTGCCGACCTACCATCGACTGCTGAACTTCGGGTGAAAAAATCGTTTGAGCGAACTTGACTGCCACATTTGGATCTCGAATGATTGAATCCGCCTCTATCATTGGTCTATTACCCACGACGACCGCAAAACTCAATGGGCAAGGAGTCGCGTCGGATTCCCTTCCAAGATGGGGTTGAGGAGACTTGCGCTGCGGTTGCTTGTCCCTCCTGGGCGACCTACTTCAACGACGAGGAGATTGGTGTCTCTCCCGATCCCTCGAAGTCCTACTGCCCGTGCGTGAAGGTTCACCACTTCAATTCATGTTTCCTCCCAGCTCAGCTAGCGTCTTCACTTCACCTCTGCTGTTGAAGAAAAGTCTATTCGACATTTGCACTTGTTTAATTTTCCACTAAGAACTGGACTGAGTTGCTATCAAAACATATAAATAAGACCTTCGTTCACGAAGTACACACCTATTTACTCCCCACGAAGGCAGCACCTCCGAGGCAATCTCATTAATATCTAAACCTCAACGGCCCGGCGCCGATCGAGTCACATGCCCAAATTGCCCCCCCTGTTATTCGGCGTTCTATGTTCATGAACCAGCTGGAGCAAGGGCAGATTCATGAATCTATTTGGCTTGAGTGCCGAGTGGACCTTAGCCGCACTCACATTAGTAGCCATAAGATGAAAATGAGACACTCGAGATGCGTGCACACATGCACGCAAACCGAGGACCGATCCTAAGGCACAAATGCCACTCTAACAAGGCATGGCAAGGCATGAAAATATGGCATACAAGCATGTGATTTTCAGCACTGAAATGTGATGCAAAATGATCCCAAAACATGGAAACATGGCACCCGATGCATGGAATGGTCCCGAAACACAAAACTAGGCACATGCATTGACCTATAGCTATACAAAGCATGCATTATTTGATTATGAAGCATAAAGACAGAACCAAGGCAGTCCCAAAACATGAATATTTCTAGTCCAAAGCATGGCCAAAAGATGCTAGCAAGATGGCCTAACATAGCATGCAATTTTGACTATCAAACATGGATTACATGGCACGTATATGAAGCAAGTGAGAACTCATCAAACCAGAAAAAATCAGTGAATAAAACATGTCAAAACATGCCCAAATAACCTCTAAAATGCAACCAACACAAGTACAAATGATGGGTTCTTTTAGAGGGCATACAAAGGGGTTATTAAGCACATGCATCAAGGACACTTAGCATAGCACAAAAAACTTTGAAAATCAAATATGATAGTCCTAAAACTCACCAAATTGACCCTGAAATGGGACTTCAAAGCATGCAAGATAGGGTCTCTTTGGAAGACCAAAAAGACCATCAAACAAAACAAGGTGAGAGGGGGTCACCCCCCTCTGATTTTGAGGCTCAAAAATGCATCAAAGCCACTGAAAATCCACTGGATTTCAGTGGCTAGGAGGCCAAACCATGGCCAATGCAAGTGTTCTAATGCATAGCCCTAAACATGGAAGAATGAAGCATGCATAGGGGAAGATGACCCCAAACAGAGAATAGACCTCAATCAAACATGAAGATGATGTCACAAAAAGACTATTTTCAGTTTAGGTCGAGGTCCAAAAAGGTAAGCAAATAGGGCTAATATATCATGCAAAAAGAGCCCTAAAAGAGAGATTAGGGACAAGGGACAGTAGAAGACCTCAAACAACAAATAGCCCTTGAAAAAAGTTGAAGAGGGGCTCAAAATAAATCACTTTACAGTTTGGATCGAAGCCCATAAATGCTTAAAAACAGGGCTAATATATCATGCAAGAAAAGGGCCAAAAGAGAGATAAAAGGGAAAGGGACAGCAGGTGGCCTCAAACAGAGAAAATCCATTGATCAAACATGAAGATGAGCTCAAAATAAGACTATTTCTAGTTCGGGTCGTAGCCCAAAAATGTAAGCAAATATGGCTTATAGATGAAGCAAGAAAAGACTAGAAAAAGGGAGAAAGATGACTCACCCTCGAAGAGCAGCAAACCAGCGACCAAATTTCTGAGCTTCCAACCTTTGCAAATGGCTTCCAAAGTACTGAAATGGAGTGTGGAGGTGTGGTGCTATGGGTTGTAGGGTAAATAGGCCAAGAAGTTAGGGTTTTGGAGCTTGGATGGGAGAGATATGAAAGTTGTATGTATAATGCTCCAACCAAATTTTGTAACCCTTCAAAATGGAGTTTGGGTGCTGGTTTTATAGAGGAGAGGCCAAGGGAAAAGGAGGGGAAAACCAAATTCAAATTTTCCTCCAAAAGGGCAGATCCCCGGGCAGGGGTCTGGGTCAAAACAGCTGGCACAGCTGTAAGGAACCAGGAGAGAGGAATTTGGCCGGCCAGGTTTAGGAGGTTCAGGTGGCCGGCCGGCCACCTCCCCTGGCCGGCTGGCCAAGGTCAAAAGGGTCAAGCAAAGTTAGTGGCCGGCCACCCCAAAAGGTGGACTCCCATGTGTGTACAACACAGCCATGTGGAGAAAAACCAGGAAATGTGACCCAAGAGAGAGAAAAACCAACTTTTTAGAGGGGTTCAAAAGGGTCAGGAAGAGTTGATGGCCGGCCTATCCATATTGGTGGCCTCCCAGGTGTGTACATCACAATGGTGTGGAGGAAAGTCAGAAAAGGTGACCCGGGAATGGAAAAAGTTAGCTTTCTAGTGAAGAAAACGGGCGATAAAGAGCGATGAAGGAATAAAGTTGGTATTCAAAATAATTGCTGGCCTCCCACCTTTCTACAACCTTCCTAACAATGAAAATAAGGTCCCTGCCAAAAATGAACCCAAACCCATGCAAAACGAAGGTTCGGGGGCCAAAACGCGCGGCTCAGGGCCCCGAAAACTGACTGTCAAGAACCGAAGGTGGCGTTCGACCACAAAGTTAGTCTCTTGAGCCACAATGTCCCTCAAAAGGGAGTAAATAAGGTGTGCGCCAAAAACCAGAGCAAACAGAGGTGGTTAGGCGGTCTCGAACCGAGGCACATGGCCGACGACTCCGAAAACCGAGAACCGGGCTCCAAACGGGAAAAATGGCCTACGACCACGAAACGTAGCCTACGACCACTGAGAGATGATCTACGAGACCTCTCCCTCTCTTTGGGAAGAGAAAACAGAGAAAACGGGACCCGGTTCACAAACCGAGGTAAGGCACAAAAGAGTCCGGAAGTCCGGAGGCAAGGCTCGCAGCCGAGATTCTGCAACTTCAGAACGAGCACAATATGCAACATCACCGAGCGCTCTGTTGGTGACGTCTGAGTCTTAAGGTCGGTCAAAAACGGGGTGTCTACAGTTGCCCCTCTTTGACAGAACTCGAAAGTCATGCGTGACGGGAGTGAATGTCAAAGCCCAGAGACGACCCATTTTTGACAAGGCCGAAGACTTAGACAGACATACAAGATAACAAAGAAATGTGCCCGCAGACGGGGGGCAAAATGCAAAACGACATGCACAAAGCCGAATGTAACTCATGATCATGCAAAGCAGCAAGCTGTGATGAAGCGCATACGTAACAGTTTTAAGCAAGCATATACAAATCTAACTACATTTCATGCAGTAAGGATCATGTAAATAAAGCTGTAACGAAGCAAATATTCACAATAAATGCGACAGTTTTAAGCAAGAAGGCAAATCAAACTATATTTCATGCAGTTATGATGTAAGAAGATTATGCAATCTTAGCGAGCGTGTGCGATAGATACACAAAGTGAGCAAAGTGTGATAGATATTAAAAGTGAACACAAAGTGTGATAGATGCACTATTTGAAGCAAAGTATGATGGATATACAAAAAGTGAACACAAAGTGTGATAGATGCACTAAGTGAACAGAGTGTGATTGATACACTAAAAGCGAACACAAAGTGTGATAGATGCACCAATTGAACAGAGTGTGATTGATACACTAAAAGCGAACACAAAGTGTGATAGATGCACCAAGTGAACAGAGTGTAATTGATACACTAAAAGCGAACACAAAGTGTGATAGATGCACTAAGTGAACAGAGTGTGATTGATACACTAAAAGTGAACACAAAGTGTGATAGATGCACTATGTGAACAGAGTATGATAGATATACTAAAAGCGAACACAAAGTGTGATAGATGCACTATGTGAACAGAGTATGATAGATATACTAAATATGAACACAAAGCGTGATAGATGCACTATGTGAACAAAGTATGATAGATATACTGAAGGTGAACACAAAGTGTGATAGATGCACTATGTGAACAAGTGTGATGGATACACTGAAGGTGAACACGAAGTGTGATAGATGCATTAAGTGAACAGAGTGTGATTGATACACTAAATGTGAACACGAAGTGTGATAGATGCACTTAGTGAACAAAGTATGATTGATATACTAAATGTGAACACGAAGTGTGATAGATGCACTTAGTGAACAGAGTGTGATTGATACACTAAAAGCGAACACAAAGTGTGATAGATGCACTAAGTGAATAGAGTGTGATTGATACACTAAAAGCGAACACAAAGTGTGATAGATGCACTATGTGAACAGAGTATGATAGATATACTAAAAGCGAACACAAAGTGTGATAGATGCACTATGTGAACAGAGTATGATAGATATACTAAATATGAACACAAAGTGTGATAGATGCACTATGTGAACAAAGTATGATAGATATACTGAAGGTGAACACAAAGTGTGATAGATGCACTATGTGAACAAGTGTGATGGATACACTGAAGGTGAACACGAAGTGTGATAGATGCACTAAGTGAACAGAGTGTGATTGATACACTAAATGTGAACACAAAGTGTGATAGATGCACTTAGTGAACAAAGTATGATTGTTATACTAAATGTGAACACGAAGTGTGATAGATGCACTTAGTGAACAAAGTATGACTGATATACTAAATGTGAACATGAAGTGTGATAGATGCACTTAGTGAACAAAGTATGATTGATATACTGAAGGTGAACACGAAGTGTGATAGATGCACTTAGTGAACAAAGTATGATTAATATACTAAATGTGAACACGAAGTGTGATAGATGCACTTAGTGAACAAAGTATGATTGATATACTAAATAAATGGAGTGTGATTGATACACAAAAGGTAATGAAGTGAATATGTGCATGATAGATACACAAAATGAGGATGTGTGTGATAGATACAGAAAATGAGAATATGTGTGATAGATACAGAAAATGATAATGTGTGTGATAAATACACAAAATGAAAGAAGTGTGATTGATACACTAAGTGAAGAGAGTGTGATAGGTACACTAAGGGTGAATGAGGTGTGATTGATACACTAAATGAATGAAGTGTGATTGATACACTAACTGAATGAAGTATGATTGATACACTAAAGTGAATATATGCGTGATAGATACACAAAATGAATGAAGTGTGATTGATACACTAATAAATGATCTCAAACGGAACTTCTTTGAATGAACCGTACATACAATATTGTGCATGAATGAGAAAGAAACTTGATAAGTACAATGCATTACAATGCATGATGCTTAAGGAAAGCAATAAATGGACAAAACAATGCTTTAGAAAGCACCTCATGAGGTGAGTGGCGGTGAACCACTCTGCTCCGATGGGGATCTTCCCCTGTGCTCTTCGAACACTTACCTTCAACTTACAGTACAAAGGCTCTAAAATACTGGCAAGGGTTCTTCATGTAGAACACTTTGGATGCTGCCTTTCTTTCTGATCATATTCACAACTTTCCTTATTCTCCAACGGGGTGACAGACTAGGTTGGTTCAGTATCCAGAATTGAGGTGCATACACGCTATCTCAACCTATGGGGCTTCCATACAGATTTCAAGCCGGGGATACACCCCTGGGTATTTAAACCAGACTTTAGTCCCGGAAATCCCGAACCTTTACGTTCTAGGCATCAGCCATTCGAGCTCTAGTTTCCACCGCCGCAGTTGGTCTCCTAGGAACTCATCGCAAACAAGGCCAAGATGCCTCTAGCAGGGAAGGGTCCTCAGGGAGAGTACTTCTGATCGCCATTCTGGCTTGAAGCAGACTTGATCTTGAGCTTGAGGTAGAGGCACACTCATACTTCGGAGCATTGGCAAGACCTGAAGAGGTACACACGGAATGCAATCTCGGAACTTACTGAAGTTGAAACAAACTCAGATACCCGACATTTTCCCTCTTTTCTTTTGCTTTGTAGTCTGGAACCCATATAGCTTCAAATAGGTCCTAGTTTTACTGTTTTGACATGACCAGGGTTGAACCCTGTAGTTTTATGAAAGAACAAATCCTGTTTTGCACAGATGTGGAGAACGACACGGCACTCGGAGCGCAAAACGATTTTATTTTTTGAAATTGAGAGATGAGTTCTTGACCAGGGGATTGAGCCTACGACTAAACACAGTGCACTACGACTCAACAACGGAAAGTAAAAGATAAAACAACCTAAACACATCCGTTGACACTTAAAACGACTCAAAACAGGAATCGAGACAAACAAAGACACAGACACAACACTCGGACGTGTTACAAAGGCAAGAGACCTCTCGGTGCACGAGGAGCCAGTTTCTCCGGGTATTGTTTCCCGCCCTTCCTCATTTGTGATTCTCACATCACTCGGCCCTCAGGCTCCGTTTTTCTTAAAAAGCCCTTTTCTCACTTTTTTTCTCAGCGTACATCTCTCTATTCTTCAATCTCTCATTTTTTTATCCCTCCCCTGGGTGGTTGATGGATGAGCAAGAAATTACGGGCTCTTGCCCCTAGCATGCTGCTAGATCCTTCTTCTTTTGCGCGCAGCTAGTGAGTTCCTCCCATAGAGGGATTGTGCTACAACTGGGTGTGTGAAAAATCTGCAGCTGACATCGGTTGGCGATGCTCTACTGGGGAGTTTGGACATGATTAGATCATTCCAGTTCGTGCTTCGCACTTAGCTTGATACCTCGCTGCTTGAAGGATGAGAGAGCTTTCTGCCCTTTGCTGTTAGCCTGAGTTGTGCCTAGTTCTGGCAGGTAGAGTGCCCTTCTGGCAAGTATGTTGATAATGGGGAAAGACAGAACACCTGACTCAACCGTGCCCCTAGTTCATCATTTTGACCATTTTTTTGTTTTGGTTTTCTATTAAAACAATTTTGATCGAAATGAGAGTTAGATTAACATGCTCGTGCAATTTTCTGATTTAAAATCATGCAAGTCAGGCTATGAGCACTGAAAATTTTCCTTTTTTGGGTCCAAGAAATGATCCAGTTTTGAAAAATTTAGAATAATTTTCGAGAGAATTAGTCAACCTCAGTAAAAATTCTCAAAAACTATTTTTACAAACGACCGTTGCTCAACGAGCATGAAACCTACTCCTGAGATGCACAACCTCGGATCCAAAGGAAAACTGCCCCGTGCTTGAAGAGAGCTGTATGGCAACGGAATGTTGCCCCTTGTTTGAATGGCACCGCAGTGCATTGAATGGCAACGGAAAGTTGCCTCTTGTTTGAATGGCACCGTAGCGCATTGTAGTCAGTCCTCAGGGTGATGAACGTAACCAAACTCTCGGATATAGTGGAGACAAAGTCCAGAACCATCACATGGACATAATCAAATTTGAAGTGTTTTACGGCTGGACTTTAGAATGAAGTTGCCTACGTATCCCAAAGATGGGAATCAAGCCTCACGTAGTTCGGGGTTAAGGTACACTCGGGTATTTAACCTCTCCTTTTTATGCTCTAACTTTTGCCAAGGCGCCTGTTGCGGGTTTTCAACCTTGCGAGCTTTGTTTTTCTTCTTTTCAATTCTTTTCATTTCTTTTTTTCATCTTTTCTTTGCATTTTTTTCTTTTTTTTTTTTGTTCTTTTGTTCTTTTCTCTTTTTTTTTGTTCTTTTTCTTCTTTTATTGCTCTAACTTTTGCCTGGGTCGCCCTTCCGGGTTTTCGGCCCAGCGAGCCTCTCAAGGGTAAAAGTGTAGCTTTGTCCATGTCAGATGGTTTTGAGATCCTGAAGTTATCTGAATCCAGAAGATTGGCTGCTGTTCGTTGACGATGCAGGAGTCCTTCCAATGGGGGGCCGAATTTGCCCCTAGTGTTGTGGATCGAAACTCAGTTTTTCTTCGGCAATACTTTCTTCTTCCTCTCTCTAGGATTTGGCATTCTTGCCGACCTTCTTTGATTTGTGGAATGATCCATCTTCGACTCTTCGAGCACATTTGAAATTCTTTGCCCCTAGTTCCAGGGGTGCTTCTGATCTAGCTTTGCAAGCTTCTTTTGATGACATCTGGTCTTCTTGATCTGACTTTCTTGCCTCTTGTTCGAGGGCTGCTTCGAATCTGGCCACACAAGCCTCACATTGTAGTTGACCGTTGAACGTTCTAAATTCGAGTTCAAGGTTTTGAAAGCAGAGGGGTCGAGTCTCGAGGCTGAGAGCGATCCTAAGCTGCACAATCTCAAGAGCGATTCTACACAGGTCTTCGCAGGACCGCGCAAAACATTTTTTGAAATCTTTTAAGGAAACGACCAGTCGTTCGCGCTGAAGACAATGTAGAACCAATCTGGATCAAGCCAGGATCCTTCCCAGTACTCACACTAACAAGCATGATTTCATTCATTAAGGGCTTAGCATGCCTCTCTTTCTCTCAATTGATCAAATTTTTGCAAATCCCGAGGAATTCTTTCCTCTTCGTTTTCATCACAGTGTTCAAAAGGTTTTGAAAAACTTAGGTCAATGCAATGAGTTCGAGGCACAGAAAAGTAGGTGAAAAGTACTGCCGTTTGATTCAAATCTTCTAGCACAACTGGCGCACGGCCGAAGCAAATATAAGAGTGTGAAAATCACTGCTGTTTCATTGAGATCTGTTGGCACAACTGGCTCCTCGGTAGAAACAGACTCAAAGAAAGCAAAAAGACAAACGCGAAACAAAACAGTGATGTCCGAGGTAACACCCCCGGGATCACCTGACTCCTATATAACAGGACTGACTCGGTACAACAAGATAGACCCAACTGACTCAGTAAGAAAAGACTGACTCTATATAAAACAACAAGACTGACTCAATACCCAAGTCAGAAAGCACAAAAACTGGTGTTTGCATATTGCTCAGAACAGTGCGTGCCATTTCCACGTCTGGAGTTAATTGAGTGCCACCCGCAGCTGGTTTATCCCTCGATCACATGGTCACATTATCCCCCCACATGTCCACTGATCAGGTGCCGATAGACTTTGCAGGACCTGGTGCGGCAATGACCCCGTGGTCAAACAGATCTTGTACATCATGGCGCAGACGAAAGCAACTGTCGGTGTCATGACCGGTTTGTTGATGGTAGGCACAGTATTTAGTCTGGTCATGCCTTGCAGGGATAGGATCGGGTAGGGGCCGTTGTTCCAATGGTTTCAAATGTCCTTTCTGGAGTAAAACCTCTAGAGCCTTTGACAAAGGCATATGAAGTGGGGTGAAAACCCTCTTGACTTGGGGTGGATATTTGGCCGTCTGTGAGCTACTTCCGGACGCACCGGTGAATGGGGTAGCTGTTTTTGATGTGGTGGTGGTGACCATGCCCACTTCAGAAGATCTTGCGGCCGCATCACCATTGGTTGTCGCATTCGAACTGCGGGAAAACACCCTCCTGGGCTGCTCCTTCTCCTGGTCAATGAGGCCCTGCCTCATAGCGTCCTCGATTTGCACCCCCATCTCGTGTAAATCTGAAAAGGTGGGGAAGGGGAGAACAATCATTTTCTGCATAAGGTTGGGCTGGAGATTGCGCACAATCATCCTAATCTGATCTTTATCCGTCGGCCTTATGGTCATCATTGAGGCCTTGGCCCTCCAGCGGGTTACGAATTCAGAGAAACTTTCCTTTGGTTCTTGGCGGGTGACTTAGAGATCACGAGTTGTGACCTCGATCTGTGCGTTGTAGGAGTATTGGGCAATAAAGGCCTCAGCCAGCTCTTCTCAGTTCCGTTTCACAGAGTCCTCCAGTTTCGCATACCAGATTACGACTATCCCAGACATGGTTCGCCCAAAGAGAGATAACTTCTGAGTTGTGGTCAAACCCATTGGCCTCAAGATATCAGAAAATAAGTGGAGGTGCACCCTTGGGTCTCCAGAGCCATCAAAGCGATCGATATGCGGCATTTTGAATCTGTCCGGCAGCGTCACAGCTGCATCGGTATACCCATCCTCGATGTCTGGGATGGACTTTACTCCCTGAGATTTCTTGAACATCTTTTCAAGCTTGCTCAACTTCAACGCTGTAGGGTCCACCTCGAACTCAAAGGGAGAGTCTGGTTGATTGATAGGAGTGGGTGCCTTGGATAATTGAGGTAGAATCAGGTGCGGAGTCGGCCCTGTCGGGATGTCTGTATCCTCCTGGCTATTCTGAACATTTGGTGTCTCCCCGAGTATTAGATCTCTTGGTGGGGGAGGAGCTTGGTGTGAAGCGGATACTCCGGCTTGTTGCTGGAGTCTGGTGATTAGCTCTGCTTGCTGGGCCATGACCTCGGCCTGCTGTTTGGCAAATTCCGCTTGGCGGACAGCGTCCTGCTGCATGAGTTTCATACTTTCCTGCATCTGACGCATCATTGCCTCCATCCCTGACGTATTCTACTGATCCATCTGACTGACTGGTATATCTATCCCTGTAGTAGAAATTGAGACCTCAGCCTGACTGTTCACTGGTGGGGTGGATAAGGGCCACTGATCTGGTAACGGCTGAACTGGTGATCTGTGCTTGACTGGCCCTTTTACCCTACCTCTGGCAAAGGGACACTGATTTCCCTTGAACTGAATCTCTGACCCGACAAAGTCTATCAACACAAGTTCGGTGTACCCGGGGGATATTGGAGCTTTCTGAAGCTATGGTTCCAAGACTACCCTAACAAAAGAGAAAACAGACAGCATCTCAGCCTGATTTCACCTGAACAGATACGAGCATAGTTGAATGAGTGTGCTCTTTACTGAATTCTGCCCAAAATTCTGCCGGTAAATTGATACCCTCAGGTAAAACTGATTCTTTCAAATACTGATGCCCGCAGGCCTGGTACCCAGACTTGCAAACTGACACATACAACCTGTAGAGACACACTCTCACAGCACGTATCAAGCAAGTAAGAGCCAAAACATCCCTATGGAGGGGTAGGGTTTCCCTGTCCTATTTTGTCAGGAGCTAGGGTTTCACTACGCACGCAGCAGCTTCAAACATCCCTATGGGGATTGAGGACGTTCCGCCTTCAGCACATACTCCACAGATGGACAAGACGAAGGACAAAGGTTTGGCACTCCCGACAGTTCTGGAGGAGCAAACTGGAAACAATAATCGAACCCCCGAATCCGTCGAGCATCAACTGCCCTTCGCCGGAGGTTCTTCTCATCACTTCTTTCTGGAAAAGGATTATAGAGATCGAATTATAGACTCCATGGGAATAGAGATACAGGAATTGAAAGCTCAACTTAAGAAGGTGTTGGGTGATCCAACGGAAAAGAGGACGGAAGCAGAGCCCTCTCGTTTGCAATGAAGGAGCTCGTCCAGAGAACTACCAGTGAAAAAATTCCCCAGGAATGACTCCGGGCAACGAAGCCAACCTATCCCGACACAAAGTGAAGTGGCGAGTAGCCACACACGTGGGTCACGCCGGAGGAGGGCCAAGAGGCAGAAGACGGGTAGTCAACAAACTGAATACCCTCCTCAGGACCTTCGCACTTGGCTGATTGGCAATAGGCAGAACGAGCAACATCAAGATCATCTGGACCGTACTGTTCACCAGAGAGAACATCGAGCACTGGACAGGTTCGTCTCTTCTCCATTCTCTCCGGAGATTGAGACCATGAGACCTCCAAAGAAGTTCACCCCACCAAAATTCACTTCGTACGATGGAAAATCGGACCTTCTGACACATATTAGCCATTTTAGACAGATGATGTCCCTCTGGAGCCAAGATAAGGCACTGATGTGCAAAGTCTTCCCATCCAGCTTGGGAGAAACCAGACTCCGATGGTTCGATTGACTCCCCGCTGGATCAATTCATGGCTGGAAGCAGCTCTCCGAAGAGTTCCTGGCCAGGTTTGTCTCCAATACTAAGATCCCAAAAGAGCCGAATACACTGTTCGGCCTCAGGAAGGAGCAAGAGGAAACGCTGCGCAGTTATGCTAGGAGATACTGGGAAGAATATAACGATCTGGAAGAAAATGTGTGCAGCGAGCAAATGGCTGTCATGTCCTTCAAACATGGTCTGCGCCCGGAAAGTAAGTTGAGACAATCACTTACCAAGCGCCCGACCACAGCTTTGAAAGACTTGCGCGCCAGGATTGAGCAGTATGCCCATCCCGAAGACGATCAGATCCCCATCGAGGTAGTTGTAGACATCCCCGAACACCCCGGGAGGGATGAGTCCCGTTCCGTTCGTTTTGGGCTCACTACAGTTCAGGACTCCAATTGTCACGATTCGTAATTTGAACCAAAGAGTCCAAATCCAGCAAATCGTTTTGAGAAAACAGATTTTTGAAAGAAGTGCCAAACATGGACTGCTTTGCCAGATACAGAGTCGCCACCTAAATATTTTATTTTTGAGAAATTTAGGAAACCCTGACTCGTTGCCTAAGGCCACGTGTCCGTCATCACCAAAGTTGCCTCGATTCGGGAACTTAGGTACGATTGGGGAAGGTCACTTCGTGAGCACCCCCGCTCGCCCGATCAAAGATCGGCCTCTACTAACCATGATATCTAGTTTTGAAAACATTATGCGCTCTTATTCCGGTTATTAGCCTAGATTTACTATGTGATGCGCACAACATACAAGTATAGACTGGGTCACCTGAATTGGAACAAAACATTTCATGTTTGTTTTTTGAAAGATGGTTTGCTACTTGCAAATAGGCTTAAAATGCAGATTTTGCCACCCTCAGGTGGGCTTAGAAAAGATGGTTTTGCCATTATTTAGTGGGCTTAAAACTCACAGTCAATGTATTGTTCCAATCCAAATAACCCAACCTTCACCCACAGGCATTTAGGCAGTTTATATCACATAAGCAAATAGCCTCATGGTAAGCATGCTATCATGGCAGTCACTCACACACATGCAAGGATGCTAAAGCATAAAAACTCACCGAGTACTCCAAGCCAAAACAGAAACTATGTTAAAAATTCATGCATGATCCTAACTATACAGAAATGCCTAATGCAACACATGCGAAAATGCAACTATAGCAGGCTCGGCTATTCTAAGCATGGCATATGGAATGCTACAGCTAACAAGTATTTAGCTTGGAATTGAAATACAATGCAGTGAGTTATGACGCGCCGAGCCCGGTGCATGCAAAACAGATGAATGAATGCAAACATGCTGTCATACTGTATGCTAATTGAAACATGCCCTATTCTAACCATCATAAGCTGGTAAATAAAAGGGAGAAAGACATGGGGTTGGAAGACATACATCACACGCACGCACACTTATTACAACTGTGCCCTCGCTCGGAGGGTCCGAATAAATAATATACAGTCCAAATGAATAGTACAGTTCGAATAAATACAAAATTCCTAATTAATTAACAAATTAACTAAAGAATGAAATAAATAACACGCAAATCCATGGACTGCCTCAGCTCTGTTCCAAATGGTGAATAATGCATGCTTGAGTTGCTTGGCGCAGAAATCCATTGCGATGCCCCAATTAGCCTCTGTTTACAATTAAGCTCAGAATATTGCGCGAAGCCCCAAGAGATTGCCGGTTTCTGATTTGCTGCAACAGAGAGCAGGAAAGGGGCATGGCAATGTATTTTCACATATGTATGCTTGACTACTCTTCAGGGAGCGTAGTCCTCGATCCTCGTACCACCAATCACGCATATCGATGCACGATGGCCGAGGGGTCGATTTGCATGACTCAATATGGAATGAATGCACACATAAACACAACGAGGCCTAAACTCCATCATGGATAATCCGGAGTGTCGGCGACAGGGAATTGAGACACGTTACGTCACTCAAAGTACGAAACGTTCCTCGTTTCTCATGCTCGGGCTAACTCCTATCCCAAACACAATGCAATATGCATGACATGCATAAATGCAACTAATATACAACCTAGCATACACAATGCGATGAAATGGCATACACAATGCTCAATGTAACATGACATACACAATGCATAATGGACTTACACCAACATGAGTGGACCTCAGCCGTACTCACATTAGTAGCCATAAGATGAAAATGAGACACTCGAGATGCGTGCACACATGCACACAAACCGAGGACCGATCCTAAGGCACAAATGCCACTCTAACAAGGCATGGCAAGGCATGAAAATATGGCATACAAGCATGTGATTTTCAGCACTGAAATGTGATGCAAAATGATCCCGAAACATGGAAACATGGCACCCGATGCATGGAATGGTCCCGAAACACAAAACTAGGCACATGCATTGACCTATAGCAATACAAAGCATGCATTATTTGATCATGAAGCATAAAGAAAGAACCAAGGCAGTCCCAAAACATGAATATTTCTAGTTCAAAGCATGGCCAAAAGATGCTAGCAAGATGGCCTAACATAGCATGCAATTTTGACTATCAAACATGGATTACATGGCACGTATATGAAGCAAGTGAGAACTCATCAAACCAAAAAAAATCAGTGAATAAAACATGCCTAAATAACCTCTAAAATGCAACCAACACACGCACAAATGATGGGTTCTTTTAGAGGGCATACAAAGGGGTTATTAAGCACATGCATCAAGGACACTTAGCATAGCACAAAAAACTCTGAAAATCAAATATGATAGTCCTAAAACTCACCAAATTGACCCTGAAATGGGACTTCAAAGCATGCAAGATAGGGTCTCTTTGGAAGGCCAAAAAGACCATCAAACAAAACAAGGTGAGAGGGGTTTACCCCCCTCTGATTTTGAGGCTCAAAAATGCATCAAAGCCACTGAAAATTCACTGGATTTCAGTGGCTAAGAGGCCAAACCATGGCCAATGCAAGTGTTCTAATGCATAGCCCTAAACATGGAAGAATGAAGCATGCATAGGGGAAGATGACCCCAACAGAGAATAGACCTTAATCAAACATGAAGATGATGTCACAAAAAGACTATTTTCAGTTTAGGTCGAGGTCCAAAAAGGTAAGAAAATAGGGCTAATATATCATGCAAAAAGAGCCCTAAAAGAGAGATTAGGGACAAGGGACAGTAGAAGACCTCAAACAGCAAATAATCCTTCAACAAAGTTGAATAGGGGCTCAAAATAAAGCACTTTACATTTTGGCTCGAAGCCCAGAAATGCTTACAAACATGGCTAATATATCATGCAAGAAAAGGGCCAAAAGAGAGATAAAAGGGAAAGGGACAGCAGGTGGCCTCAAACAGAGAAAATCCCTTGATCAAACATGAAGATGAGCTCAAAATAAGACTATTTCTAGTTCGGATCGTAGCCCAAAAATGTAAGCAAATATGGCTTATAGATAAAGCAAGAAAAGACTAGAAAAGGGAGAAAGAGGACTCACCCTTGAAGAGCAGCAAACCAGCAGCTTTTGGACCAAATTTCTGAGCTTCCAACCTTTGTAAATGGCTTCCAAAGTACTGAAATGGAGTGTGGAGGTGTGGTGCTATGGGTTGTAGGGTAAATAGGCTAAGAAGTTAGGGTTTTGGAGCTTGGATGGGAGAGATATGGAAGTTGTATATATAATGCTCCAACCAAATTTTGTAACCCTTCAAAATGGAGCTGGGGTGCTGGTTTTATAGAGGAGAGGCCAAGGGAAAAGGGGGGGAATAGCTTTTTCTTTAGACTCGAATTTGTCAGTGTTGAAGGAAGAACGGGAAACCGTAGTTTTACAATGCTTGGATGACTCGGCCATGACTAACACAACCCATAAGAGAAGGAAAATACAAGCAACCCACACACAAGACAAACATAGAACACCCAATAATAGTAACAGAAAACCCCAAAACAAAACACAAGTAGCCAATCAAAACACATTAGTCCAACAAGGGTTAGAAAAGCAGATGAACTCATAGCATTAGCAGTATAGAAATAAAATAATTATCAGTGCTAGAGAAACCATAATCAGCCACAGAGAAAAACAATATATGAAAGCCATTACTGAATTAAAACATCAATGTATTGGGACAATGTATGAAAACCATTTATAGTATGTGAAGAGAGTAAATAAGCAATTTAATGAAAACAAATCACATTCTCATAGGGCAAGTTAGTTGGAAAAAAAAATCCCCAATGTAAACCCCAAAAAAAAACACGAATTAAACCCTAGCAGAATGCAGATGACACAAGGCGAGACCATGAACCCTAGATGCAAGAGAGACTCAAAAACATGAGGAAATAACTAAGAACAATAATGAAACACCCTAGACTGAAAACAAAAACGCAATAGACACAGCAATCATAAGGAAAACAAGAAGGGAATGAAAAGTAATCAAAAACAAAACAAAAAAAACTTATCTGAAATGTAGAAGAAGGAACGGATGAAGCCCCCAAACAAAGAGAGAAACCTTAGGCGAGGCCAGCAATGAAAAACACAAAAGCCCTAGGAGAGAGAGAGAGAGAGAAAGAACACGAAGAGATAAAACAATGAACCCGAAAAGACACAGATTGAGAATTTGAACCGCGACAGGTCGCTCGAGCGAATACTTTCTCGCTCGAGCAAGGTCAAAAATGCACAAGAGTTCGCTCGAGCCAAGTACTTGTCGCTCGAGCCAAAAACACACACTCTCAGGTCAAATGCAGGAGCAGAAGCACGCTCGCGCGAGGACTCCGTCGCTCGAGCGAAGAAGAGAAAAAAAACAAAACCAAAATTTTATTTTATTTTTTTTAAACAAAAAAAACCATGAGACGCAATATCATGAAGTGAGACCTGGAACACAAGTAGATGATCACATTTGGCCAAAATTGACACTGAGATGAAATAATCCGCACATTATGAATCCTGTACACTTGCAATTTTTTTTAAAAAATGACACTGGAAATCATGAGCAAAGCAGATAAAATATAATCAGTGATCATAAGCTACATGAGAATGTACAACTCAAAATCCAATATGAGATCTCACAAAATAAAGTGTGTATGTGCAATCCATGAGAGTCCACTGAGCTAGAGTTAATCCTCGTAGTGATCGGATGGCTGGACCTTCGGCAAGAGTAACTGAACATCACAGAGAAAAGTCAAACCACTAGGAATCACGGTGTGTTTGTTGAGGAAATGCGGAGGCTTCCCCTCAATCAATAAGTCCCTTTTTTTTTTCTTTTTCTTTTTTTCTTAGACTTTTTCTTTCTTGTGGGCACTCACTAGTGGCATTCACGCTCAAGAGTATGGAAACCAAACCAAAGAAGAATGAAATCATAAAGGATGGCCTGGTTGGTGCCTCTGAGGTAGCCATTTCCTAATGCCCAGACTTCAAGGAACTGAGGGAGAAACCGTGGAAGTGAAAACAGATGGTAGATGGTTAAGAGACTCAACATCACCCATGATATACTAGTATCGGTCAATTCCACTGTAAAAGTACAAAAAACACTGTTAGTGGTCCATAGAGAACTTTGATCACTTGTGCGGAAACCCCTGCAACAATTTATCTCAAGGATGTGTATAGAATGAGATCATGAGATTAATGAGCATGGGCATTCAAAATGAGCTATGAACAAAGAACAATGAGATCTTGTAAGCAGCATGAGTAGTGTACATAAAAAGTTGGATGCAAGAAAAACAGATATCAATGACTATGAGATTATAGCATCCAAGCACACATAAGGCCAAACACTCACACCTACACAAGGAACAAGTAACACTCTAGTGATTAAGCATGACACCCAAGGTCTTTCTAAGGAACTTAAACCGAAGAAGATCAAGGGGTTTTGTAAAAATATCAGCTTTTTGATGCTCAGTGGGAACATGCTCAAGAACAACAAGGCCCTCTTCCACTAACTCTCGAATAAAATGATAATGAATGTCAATGTGTTTGGTGCGAGAGTGTTGGACAGGATTTTTTGAAATGTTTATGGCACTTGTGTTATCACAAAAAAGTGTGAGAGTGTTTTGTTCTATTCCATAATCATGAAGCATTTGCTTCATCTACAGCATTTGTGCACAATAACTTCCTACAGCAATGTACTCAACCTCAGCAGTCGAAAGACAAATGGCATTTTGCTTTTTACTATGCCAGGAAACCAAATTATTCCCAAGGTAAAAACAACCCCCGGATGTACTCTTCTTATCATCCGCACACCCTGCCTAGTTGGCATCAGAAAAACCAGTAATTTCAGCTGTAGTATCAGTAGAAAACCAAACCCCATACCCCAATGTCCCATTCACATATTTGATTATGCGTTTGACCGCAAGAAGATGAGACACTTTAGGACTGGCTTGGTAACGGGCACAAACACCTACACTGAAGGCAATATCAAGACGACTAGTTATGAGGTAAAGAAGACTCCCTATCATACTCCTATAAAGAGTCGGATCAACATCAATACCAGAGGAATCTTTGGAAATGTGAAGACTGGTGCTCATAGGAGTACGGGCATGTTTGGCAGACTCAAGACCAAACTTAGACACAAGACTTTTGGCATACTTGGTCTGAGAAACAAACATTCCAGAAGGAGACTGTTTAATTTGAAGACCCAAAAAATAGGACAACTCTCCCATCATACTCATCTCAAACTCATGTGTCATGCAATCCGAAAAATATTTCACAAGATGATCAGCAGTGAATCCAAACACAATATCATCAACATAAATCTGAGCAACAAGAATATGAGACTTAGTATGTTTCACAAGTAGAGTCTTATCCATACTACCCCTTTGAAAGTCATTATCAAGAAGAAAGGTAGTAAGTCTATCATACCAAGCCCGAGGGGCTTGTTTCAACCCATACAAAGCCTTGTCCAACTTGTAGACATGGTTTGGACATTTAGGGTCCTCAAACCCTTTTGGTTGCTCAACATATGCCTCTTCTTTCAAGTACCCATTCCGAAAGGCACTTTTTACATCCATTTAAAACAATTTGAAACCAAGATAACAAGAAACACCAAGTAAAATACGAATAGATTCGAGACGTGCAACTGGAGCAAACGTCTCATCATAGTCAACACCTTCTACTTGAGTGTAACCTTGAGCAACCAACCTGGCTTTATTCCTAACCACAGTACCATTCTCATCAGATTTGTTTTTAAAGATCCACTTGGTACCTATCACATTCATGTCTCTAGGTTTGGGAACTAGAGTCCAAACATTGTTACGTTCAAATTGACCTAATTCTTCATGCATAGCATTGACCCAACTATCATCTAGCAAGGCCTCTTTGAAATTCTTAGGTTCAATTAATGAAACATAACACATATGTGATACCTCATCCCGAATCTGTCTTTGGGTTTTCATTCGATCCGATACACTTCCAATCACCTGTTGAGCTGGATGATTTAGTTTCACCCTTGCTGACGGTTTGAACTCGGGACTTGCGGTGATAGAAGCATCAGGAGTGATATTTCTTTGTGCACTCTTTGGACTTTGACTTACCTGTGAGGATGGTGCCGTCTCAACTTCTTGTGCTTGGACCTCAGCTTCTCTTTGACTTTGTGGTTCAGTATCCAAGATTGGAGACTCACCATTGTCATCCTCATTTGTTGCTGGAGTAGGGGAACCTGTATCATCTATAACCACATTGATAGATTCCATTAAAGAAGAAGTTCGCAGGTTATAGACTCGAAAAGCCCTACTAGTGGTTGAATACCCTAGAAAAATACCTTCATCACTTCGGGAGTCAAATTTGCCCAAAGGCTTTCTATCTTTGAAAATGTAACACTTACTCCCAAAAGTTTTGAAGTATTTTACATTAGGTTTCATTCCCTTCCACAATTCATATGGAGTTTGTAAAGTGCCGGGCCTTAAATACACGCGATTTATGATATAAACAGTAGTATTTAGGGCTTCAGCCCAAAACTTTGGAGGAAGTTTCTTACTAAGGAGCATGACCCTAGCCATTTCTTGAACAACCCTGTTCTTCCTCTCAACAACTCCATTTTGTTGTGGAGTAATAAGTGCAGAAAATTCATGCTTAATTCCATGCATATCACAAAAATCCAAAAATGAACTATTTTCAAACTCACAACCATGATCAGTTCGGATTCTTATGATACGCCCAATGGAAACACCCTGTTCATTTTGGATTTTAAGGACTAAGGCCTGGAAAGCATCAAACGTATCATATTTTTCCCTTAAAAAATTTACCCACGAAAATCGAGTAAAATCATCAACAGTTAAAAAAATGTATCTTTTACCTCCGATGCTTTCAGTGCAAGTGGGTCCCATTAAGTCCATGTGAACCAATTCAAGAGGACGCTTGGTTGTAAAGCTGCTCACCTTTTTATGAGGGGCACGGGTTTGCTTTCCAAGTTGACAAGGTCCACACACATGGTTCAGATTCTTACCTAATTTAGGTACTCCTCTCACAAGCTCTTTATTGGCTATCTTAGTTAGGTCTTTGAAATTCATGTGACCTAATCTTTGATGCCACAAATCAATGTTACTTATGATGGCAGAGTGACAAGTGAGATCATTAGTAGTAACAATCCCATAGCAGTTATCAGATGTGCGAACCCCATACAAGACAGTATTTCCCTTTTTATCCAAAATTTCACATTTATTTTTTAAAAACAATACTTCATGATGGGAATCACACATTTGACTAATGCTCAAAAGATTTTCTTTAAGACCATCAACAAGAAGAACATTTTCGAGCTTGGGAAGACCAGCAACACTTATAGAGCCCTTACCAATGACTCTAGAAGTGCTGCCATCGCCAAAGGTAACAATTCCTCCTTCATATTTTTCAAGGGAGGTGAAGTAGGATTTGTTACCGGACATGTGATGAGAGCACCTACTATCAAGATACCACATGTGTGAGTCACGTGCTTTTAGGGCAGTGTGAACAACTAAACAAGTCAAATCATCTTTTCTCACCCAACTCTTTTTGGTCTTGGTAAATGTCTTGGCATTGTGAACACCCTCATGAATCTTGGCATTCCGTCTAGACATGTAAGGTTGTCTCCTAACCCAAAAGGTATTCGAATTTCTACCCTTTTGAGACACCTTACCAAACAATTCATAGCAATAAGGACGAATGTGGCCATACCAACCACAGTGATGACAAATAAAAATAGGTTTTACCTCAATTTTGTTGATCTTACCCCCTTTAGGTAGATGAAGAGAGGGATCACCCTGGTCTACCTTCAGTTTTTCCTTTGCTTGAGTTTTCGGGTCATGTGAAGTAGAGGCCTGTCCCTTGTGAGCTGTCGCACCATAGCCTAGCCCACTTTTGTCACACCTCATTTGTTGAGACCCGAGGATGTCTTCTAAAGATTTGGAACCTTTGTTCCACATGGCAATAGTAGCTCTAGCAACACGGAGTTCTTCATCTTTCTGACAGACTATCTCTTCCAATGGAGCTTGTGACATCTCAAGGCTTTCAAGCTTCTCTTCATATGTGGAACACACCTTCAGAAGTTCATTCCTTTCAGTTTCACAGGATAGAAGTTTTCCACATAAGTCTTGCCTGTCACTTGAGATCTTGATGATATTCTGCTTTGCTGCTACAGGTTCTCCTTTCAGCTTGACATTCTTACTTTCACATGTTTTGAGTTTGAGAGAGAGTTTGTCATTGATTTTGGACAAATTTAGAGATTCCTCGTAAAGCTTTTCGTAAGCTTGCTGCAGTTCATCACCATTAATCTCATCATTGTCTTCTGATGCTTCATCATCCTCTTTTTGCTCTTCATTCTCCTTGACCTCATCCAATCTAGCAACTAAGGCAGGAAAGTTGTTGGATGGTGGTGAAGGTGAATCTCCTCTTTCATAAAATTGGCTCAGAATTTCCCATGCATCTTTAGCCTTTGTGCAGTGAGCAACCTATTGCTGTTCTTCATCAGAAATTGCTCCACGAATAGTAATCATGGCTCTCTGATTGCTCGGATTGTCAGCACTGTTTGTATCTTCTTCAATGGCCTGCCAGACTTCTAGATCAAAAGCTCTCAGAAAAGCCCTCATTCTGATCTTCCAATACAAGTAGTTACTCCCATCAAAGGTGGGAGCATGATGCAGGTTCTGACCACAAGCTAATTCCGCTGGCTTTGGAAGAGGTTGAGTGAAAGTGGACCAAAATGCCATGAAAGCACTATCCCCGTCTTCTCCGGATTCAGGGTCTTCGGGTTTTTGCTCCGACCCGCTTTCATCATCCCAAGTCACAGTGTAGACTTTCTTTCGATTCTTTTTCGAAGGGCATTCAAGGGCAATATGACCAAACCCTTGACATTCATAGCACTTGACCCCTTGCCCCTTTACAATCTTCTTTTTAGTTTTTGGAGCAAGTTTTGGTGGAAAGTTTTGGATTTTTCATTACTCTTGTCTTTTGAAATAGGGTCTCTGAAATTAGACTTCTTTTTCTTCAAATTTTTTTTAAACTGTTTAGTAAACATAGCCATCATCTCAGACTCTAAATCAAATTCAATTTCCGGAGTTTTTGCAGTCTCATGAGCACTAGTGAAAGCCATACTATCTTTTTGTTTTTTCTTTGAAATCTGGTGGGCTTCATAAGTCTGCAAGTTTCCAACCAACTGATCAAGCTTGAGAGTATCAACATTCTGAGCCTCCTCAATGGCTGTCACTTTTGATTGGAACCTCTCGGGTAAAGACCTCAAAATTTTTCCAACAACTTTAGCTTCAGGCATTTTTTCACCGAGTGTGAAACAGGAATTCACGATATCACTAAGTTTTGCATAGAAATCATCAAACATCTCATCTTCGCGCATAAAAAGGGTTTCAAAGGCAGAGGTGAGACGTTGAAGTTTTGACCTTTTGACAGAAGTAGTACCTTCGTGAATTGTTTCAAGAATGTCCCAAGCCTCTTTTGCTACCTCACACGTGCAGATACAACGAAACTCTTCAGGTGTGACGGAGCAAAACAAGGAATTGAGAGCCTTACTGTTCCAACTCGAGTTTTGGTAATCAGTTGTGTCCCATTTATCAAGGGTTTAGAAATATCAGCACCATCAATGGTGACAATAGGTTCACTCCACCCATAGATCACGCAGTGCCAAACTTTCTCATCGATGGATTTTAAAAATGCTCTCATACGAGCTTTCCAATAAGAATAGTTTGTACCATCGAGTAAAGGAGGTCTATGGGTCGAGTTACCTTCACGAATAGAATCCATATCACTAGTCACACAAAATCACACTTCTATAGTTTTGATAAAAACAAAGAGTGACCTACTCTGATACAAATTGAAAATCCTAAGTGATTCGTGATTAGATCAGAATTTAAAATATTTCAATTCCCAAATATTTAAAACACTCAATCTAAATCATCAAGCACTTACGAAAGTGATTTAGATTGTTGTTTTAGGAATAAATAATAAATCGACACAAATGATTTTTACGTGGAAAAATCACAATTGAAGAACCTTCAATTGTAATCAAAACCACGGGCGAAACGCCACTAATCAATCCACTACTGAAGAAAGAAAGATTATAAAGATAATACACAAATTACCCAACTCAGTCAATTTGCCTTCAAATCTTCTGTAACTCTTTCACCAAGCCTTCGTCTCGGAACTGATCCACCTGAAGTTGAATCCACAACTTCACTTGTCGAATTAACGACTACGTACAGAATCAAACGCCTTTGAAACTCTACGTTTGAATCTTCGGAATCCACCGAAGAATAACACTCTTGTATGGGTATTCGATCAACCTCCTTGATGTATGCTTCTGAATTCATGAGTTTAATACTCATTCAATTTTATCAAGGAAAACTCAGAAAAAACTCTCCAGAAGAAAACCTTAGAAAACCTCAAAGTAGATCTGGAAAAATAATCCTAGATTTTGGAGAAAACCAACTACTTAAAGAAATCCATATTTTAAAGCTCGCTCGAGCGAAGCTTCTCTCGCTCGAACGAGAACCTTAACTCACGTGATTTTTTTAATTTTTAAAAAGCTGATTTTTAACTTCATCTAAAGAGAGCCTAAGTCAAGACAAATATACATTAATAAGGTAAAATAAAAAATCATTAAATTGGAAATAAAATAATACAACATTACAAACGTGGCCATGAATAGTTAGCACGCCATTATTGAAACATTAATGTTATATTATTGGGGAGTTTGAGGAGGAATTTTGAAATGAAAAAAGAAAATGTATATGAAATATAAATAAAATATATTTATATTTTATCTAATTTCACATATATTTTCTCTTTATTTTTCTAAATCCTTCTCTAAATCTTCTAACTAAACAAAAGAACGAAGAAAGGAAAAATTATTACTTGACCTAGGGGAGGCACGTGGTTATATTCTTGACCATGTACAAGGGGTTATTTGGGATGTTCTAAATAAGTATATTTTTTTGACTTTTTATGAAATATGGATTGGGTATGGGTTGGGTTTGAAGTGATGTGGTACAGAGGTGATGTGATTTAAAAAAGATGATGTGACTTAAATAGGATAGTGACTTTTTGACTTTTTTAGGAGATGACAAACAAGACCTAAATTATTATGTCTCTTTTTCTTTTTTAATCATTCAACATAAAATTGTAAGGCTTGGTTTTTTTTTTACTAATTCATTTGGGAAGTGGGTTGGCTTTTTGGCTTTTTAGTTTTTTTGGTTATTTTAGTCTGGGACTAAAAAACCTAGGTTTTTTGAATTCCCTCAATACGAGATAAAAGCCATCTTTTCCTTTTGAAAATATTACCAAAAACTTCCTTATTCCAAGTAATGGAATGGGAAGCAGCAGAAAACAAGTTGTCTTGTATAAAAGATGCATGATTCCAAGAAGATTTAACGATATCTTTATAGGTAGGATGCGACAGCCAAGCAGCTTCAAAGCGAAAGGGACGATTAACAGGAGAAAGTTTAGTTATACCTTCAGTATGCACCATGATAGGTGAGTGATCCGAATAAGTACGAGGGAGATTTCGGACTGCTCCTTCAAGGAATGCAGTTCTCCATTCAGCATTACAGAGAGCACAATCTAGTCTTTCCATAGTATTAGCCATTCCCTGCCTGTTGTTGGACCAAGTAAATTTCGGTCCTGAGCAACCAATATCCATAAGCCCACAGCGGTTAATGTTGTCAAGAAACTTTCTGCAGCGGTAGTTGTGATTGTTTTAGGAAAAGCTTCTTCTTTCATTCTGCCCCATGATATCATTAAAATCTCCTGCAATAAGCCAAGGTCTAACCATTGGGCTTGCTATGTTCTCTAGTTCATTCCAGAGGTTTTGACGAATGCCAGGATTGGGACTAGCATAGACTGCAGCTAGCACCCATTCTTCAAAATTCTCACGTTTCACAGTAGCTTGAATAATCTGGGAGTTAGCAATATGAGCACTAATAGAGACTTAGGTAGGATCCCAAATCAGCCATATACCTCCCACTCTCCCAATAGGGTCAACAATGGTAGAGGCCGTGTACCCTAAATGATTAAAAAAGAGACCCATGGAGCTAAAAAGTACTTTTGTTTCGAATAGAGCCACAACATTAGGGTGATGGAGTCGAACGAGTTCTCGGAAATTTCGCCTGAAGATTTTGTTGCCGGCTCCCCGACAATTCCAAAGCATAACAGTCATGGATGAACGATTGGGGAAATGAGGGAATGGATCTGAACTAGTCAGGCCAATAAAGTCACGTACAATCTTCTTGGATAGCTCTGATGACCTTAGAGCTGCCATCTATGTTGCCTACAGTGGTCTTCCTCCCACGCTCTCCCACCTGGGTTCGATGTTCATCCTTATCTCTTCTATCCACCATTCTACGTTTACTAGGTGAATGGCTACGCTCTCTGGTTTGAGGTATGATCCCACCGAGTTGTGCCTCATCCAGGTGGTTTGATCTATTGGTGGCACCAGATCCTCCGTTGTGCTGGAGGTGCTCATTATTCGTAACTGGTGGTTTCTGTTTTATCTCAAAACTCACGGAGGAGATTTGAAGATTGCTAGTGGAGGGTGGAGGAGAGGTAGGAGTGGAGATCTGGACTAGAGCAGGGTTAAATGGTGATGAAGAAGGGTTGGGTGGATAGGTATCTACTAACATACTAGTAGAGACTTCACTTGTAGCTTGCACTAGGCTAGGAATGGGGCTGGCTGCCATATGCTCAGGTCGTGCTTGTGCTGCACCAGGTGTGGTCTTATCTTTGTTGAGTTGTCTTCCATCGTGTTGTCTTTCAGAAGAGATTCTCTGTGTTGTATTAGGATTAGCTGCCTCACTAGGTGATTCTTTGCTAAGTGCTCCTTCGTTATTAGGGCCCATGGGTTTTGATGCTTGGCTCGATCTGTAGGGCCTTCCCTGTTTCCATTCTTGGCTAGAGGCCCAAACCTGTTATTAGGTCTTCTACCAGTAGCAGTGCTAGGTCCAGATTGCCTACCAGTGAAGTTGGGTCGGTTGTTTCTCCTGTTCACTAACATCCAAGGCCCAAATTCATCAGAATGTTCTACGCCTGGGGCAGTTTGTTTCCCTGAGGAGCTAGCCGTTGGAGTTTGATTGGACCCAACATCATGACCGTTAGTTGAGGGTCCTGCATGCACTTTCGCCAGCTCCGGCACCGGCTTACTGCTACAGTATTCTTTTCTATGCCCCACTTTACCACATTGAAAGCAAAAATAATGCAGATGCTCATATTCCACTACATATGTATATTTACCTATAGCGAATCTGGAGACTAATGGCATTGTGAGATCCACTTCCACACATACACGTGCATACCTTCCCCGAGCAGACATGGCAGTATTGAGATCAATCTTGAGGGGTTTTCCAATGGCTTTGGCTATGTGAAAGAGTACTTTCTCATTATAGTATTCAATGGGAAGTTGTGGAAATCAGACCCATAAAGCCGTGGCTACTTCTCCAGCTTCTGAAGGTTTGAAGTCAGGTTCCCATCTTCTAACCGTTAAATAGTGGTCCATAATAATCCAAGGGCCTTCTGTGTACACTCTGCTACAATCAGCTCGCATTTCCAATTTGATCAAGAAGAATCCCAGGCCCAAATCAGTGGCTTCAAAATCTCCTTGTAAACCCCAAACCTTCTTGAGCTTGGAGACTAGAAAGCTGTACCCTAGCAGTTTCCCAAGTAACCTGACTATCAGGCAATCTTTCCATGGTTTCCGGATGTGCTTAATAAGGCGCGAGGGAAGTCTGATTTTGGGGATATGAGGCCCTAGACCAGCAATCGGAGAGGGATCAGCGTCCTCCATATCCTCATTATCTTCCTCATCAGTGAGAAGGTCATCATTGGATAGTCTCTCCAGATCTATATCAAAAGCTTTCTCGTTGGTCTTTGAAGAAGTGAGAACTTGTTTGAAGGACTTCTTGGTTGGTTCCTCTGTCGGAATTTGAGTCGAGTTGTTCATCCCTTGCTCGCCTTGGATTTGGGCGTCTATTGGAGCTTCGATCGAGTCGTTCATTACTTGATCTGCAGTGCTTTCAGACAAATTTTTGATCTTCTTGGTGCTTCGCACCAGATGATCTTGTTCTTCTAACGATCGATCTGTTTGGTTGTCAGTTGGATGTGCAAGAACTGGGTTTGGAGCAGAGGTTTCGTGCATCTCTCTATTGCGTGACCACACTAGTAGTAGTTGTTGTTGTTATCTCACCTCAACTTCAAAAGTATATGTTATAGCCTTTCCCGATGTGATGTCATTGACATTGCATGAAAGATGATATTATAAATAATAAAATTATTTTTTAATAATATTTAAACTTTTTTAATAAACTGATAATTATATTAAAATAATGAGTGGTGTTACATGCACCAATTAATATACTAACTAGTATACCAACAGTAGTTATAACCTTATTATTAACCCTACTCATTATATAAATTATAAATACCAAAAACATCTTAAATTATGCCACATCATCAATTGGTACACTAATTAATACATCAATTGGTACATATAGCATTACTCTAAAATAATAATAAAAAAATTATTTGCTTAAATTTCATTACTTATTTAATAACTATAATATTTACATAAGTTTGACACATTTTTTTTTTCAAATGAGAAATGCATTATAAGTAAATGTTAAGAATATAAAGACTTCGTTTGTTAAATGAGTTAGGATTAATTTAGTTCATTAAAAAAATAAAATAGACTAAAAAATTAATAAGACCTCATTTAAATCATAATTATTTCACTTTTTCTTTCACAAAAAATAAAAAAAAATTAAAAATTCTTCCCAAATGAAAGGGCAAAATATAAACGAGTCAGATCCAAACCTTGAGCCGATTCAATCCAATAAGCCCAAACCCAAGAAGGCTAGACAAGTACATGGGTCGGTCCACTGAGCCTACCTCCATGAAGAATAATCTTTTCAAGTCCTCAAGCACTTAGGGTTAGAATGTTAGGAATGAGGGTAAAAATGTAATTTTAGGTTTGGACAAAATTGGAATTAAAAAAAAAAGAAATGAGGTCCAAAAAAGAAATGTAAGTGCTAATAGCAGTATTCTAAAATTAAGATACCATTTGGTTATATACTATAATCACGATTTAGCTAAAAAATAAATAATAAATAAATAAAATTTCAAAACTCATAACCAAACACACAACTCAAAACTCAATTTAAAAACTATTTTCAAAAACCATAACTATATTATTTCAAAACTCTATTTAAAAGAAAAAATCAATTTTCTTATTTTATTCTTTAAAATTATTTTTTATTTTTTAAAAAAATATATACTAGAATCATGATTTGGATTAAAAAATTTCAAAACTCATAACCAAACACACAACTCAAAACTCAATTCAAAACTCATAACTATACTCTTTCAAAACTCTATTTAAAAAAAAAAAAAAATTACAAAAATTTTTTATTTGGTTCTTTAAAATTATTTTATTTTTGACGAAAAATATTTAGTTATTTTTTTAAGTATTTGCTAAATAATTTGTTATGATTTAGATATAAATGGACAATCCAAAAATTTTTTAAATGAAAAAAATATATATATATTTAAAAATAAATAAATAAATATTCAAAAAATTTGAAAAAACATATTTAAAATATTAAAAAAATTAAAATATTTAAAATAAAAATTATATATTTAAAATAAAAAATAAATAAATTATTAAATATTTAAAAATATTTTCAAAATATTTTTTTTAAAAAAATAACACACAAATGTAGTAAATATAACGTACATTAAAAAAATAAATAAATATTGTAACGCACTCAAAATAATACCACAAATCTAACTCATAAGAAGAGTAATAACAGAACGATATGCTTTCATTCATCAGGGTTCATAGTACAAAAGATAATGCATGCAATATACATTCATAAATGTACATCCTGAATCTACAACATGTAATACCAATAAATGATCAACAAAATAAATGTCCTACGGGTTTACATCTTTCTAAGTCATTTATTGGTTACAATAAAAGAGAGTCATAAGCTCTGTATATATAAAGCCCTCGATTTGAATAAACATTTAAGTACAAAACAACAAAATAGAGCATCCTGCTCCTATGTCATCTCAAACTACGTCCTTAGAGGAAACATGTCACCGGTACCTAAAAATAGTTTCCTAAGTAGGGTGTGCCAAAATCCAGTAGAAATAATCTAACACGGTATATGAGAATTGACAAGATATAAGTATAATGCACGTTTTCATTGTTCTGTAACATAATCTTTATAACTTTCTCCAAGCCATGGTATGCCAAACTTTCATTCTATTTCATTCATTTTAGTTCAGTAGATACATCCACTTCATTTAATCCACCCAACAGAGGATACACCTCATAAGTTTCCAACAAATTAAAATCATCACACAATACATTCACTTCTATTTGCCATTTTACAGAAATTTCGTCCACGAGAATCAGCACCCATGTATACAAATGGTTTTAGGAACTTTCACCTTGGACATACAGGCCAACTTAGTTCAACGGAGTTCATCCCATTTCTTCTTCTCAAAACATGGAGTACATCATATTTCTCTTGCCAAATATCATACATATACAATGTATATTATTTATAATCATATTAAAGGATTAGTTTCAATTTGCCTAATCCATATGCAATATCTACAACAATCATGACTATCTTCCACCGATAGCCCAAAGTAGTTATCTCTAAACAAATATACAATTTCTATAACAGATAAATCCTTAAATTTCCATAGGTAAGTGATTGAGCAAATCCAACAACACCATTCATGTACACAACCTCCCAATTTTACATTTTTCACAGCAATTTTAGTATTTATACAAAATATTTATTCAAAATATTTTAAGACAAGCTCCCCATTTTCTAAATATTAACCCAAGGGCCAAAATCATCTATTTTGACACAAAATAACTTTATATCTAAACCCCATAACCATTTATATAACACCCTCATAGAAACCCCTCTTTTCAAACTTGAACCCAAACCTTAGGTTTGGTCAAAACACCCCCAAATCTCACCATTTTCATATAACAACCCATAACCAAGTTAAAACCCATATTAAGATGTAGAGAGTCCCTACCTCAAGTTTAGAATATCAATGGAACAAGCACAAAACTCCAACGACGCCGAAAGCATATTCCAATCGGATCAAAATAAAGCTCTCAAGATGATATACTCTTTTTCCAAAGACACTAAGGCAGAGAGATCAACGGATCTAGTATAAAATGTAGAGAGTGTGTGTATTTTAGAGAGAGAGTCTCACTTTAGAGTTTTTGGAAGAAAAGATCTAAAAAAGTGATGTAAAAAGTCATTTTCGCAATCTGATATATGCACAGTCTGCTCGAGCGCAAGGGTTGATGCTCGAGCGTCAGACACAATAAGTTGTTCTGCTCGAACGCAAGAAGTCCGCTCGAGCGTGGAAAACACCCCTCCAGTACTTTTGCAGACGTGCAAAGCACTGAGAGTTTGCAAATCTCGCTCAAGCGCAAGAAAGGCCGCTCGAGCAGAAGACCAAAATTCTAGGCAACACAAGGTTTAAAAACCAAGCAACTAACCTGTTCCAAACATACTCAACACGTCCAAATAACCAAATTTAAGGAGGAATAAAGAGCAAAGATAATGAACAACACACAGAAACCATAAACCCAAATCTGGGTTACCACAAGTGTTGAGTCAAAATCAGGATCACTATAAATATCTTCAATAAAAAAATATTTACCCTAAAACATTAAAATTAAGAAAATTTTCAAATATTTTATAAAAATAAACCCAAAAAGTTTCAAAATACAGTTTAAAACTCAAAATACAATTCAAAACATTTTTCAAAACTTATAATCAAATAAGTTTTCTCTTTTCAAAACTCAAAACACAACTCCACACTTAAATCATGATTCTAAAACCAAACACCCCCCTCCCCCCCTCCTCAAAAAAAAAAAAAAAAAAAAAAATTCTCATTATACCACATCATTCTGGTTAAATTATAACAATTTTTTTGAAAATTTCAAACATTTTTCATTATAATTTTCTATGGCTGGCACAAAGCCACTGTCACCCTCATTTGAGGATTAACGCTAGATATCACTAATATATTAGGGCAAATTACACAAATAGTTCCTATAGTTTGGGACTCGTGTCACTTTAGTCCCTGACTTTTCAATTGTGACACATTTGACCCTGAATTTTGAATCTTGTTCCAATTAAGGACAATTGAAGACACTATTGTGTAATTTCAAGGGCAAAATTGTCAATTTAATAAAATATAAACTAATTTGACAAAAATAAATGTCAAAAAAATATTTTTAATTTTTTAAAAATTATTTTTATCCACCAATGATAAAATTATGTAAAATTGATAAAAATTAATAAAAATTACATGATCAATTTTTTAAAATTAATTTTACATGATCATCATCCAAACACATAATAAAAATTAATTTCGTAAAAAAATAATTAAATGTCTAAAAGATTTATCAATTTTACATAATTTTATTTTTAGTGGGTAGAAATAATTTTTAAAAATTCAAAAATATTTTTTTGATATTTATTTTTGTCAAAGTAGTTTATATTTTATCAAATTGACGATTTTGCCCTTGAAAAATTGAATAATATCTTCAATTGTCCTTATTTGGAACAAGATTCAAAATTCAGGATCAAATGTGTCACAATTGAAAAGTCAGGGACTAAAGTGAAACAAGCCCCAAACTATATGGACTATTAGTGTAATTCACCCAATATATTAGGGGGAAGCACCATTAAATCCCTAATTTAGGAATGTTAACCCATTTGGTCCCAACGTTTTTATATTGGACTAATAGGTCCTATTTTATGTGTAAAGACATTAATACCCATTGTTTTAAGGCGCATCTGGGTTAGTTATTGAGGGGTAATTTTGGGTTGGTGTTTATGTGTAATTTAGCGAATTGCCTAAGCGTATGAACTTTAGTGTTGTTTGTGGTAGAATCGTAAACGTTGTAGAGGGAAGAGATCGGATTTTGGAATGTTGATGTTTCAGTGATTCTTGCCGCGTATTATCGAAATGTTGAGATTGTAATTGGTAATGTTGATGTTCATTCCGAAAATACCATAAGAGTACATTGTGTAAACCCTAGTTGCAGAAAAATCCCAGTCAAAAAGAACTCTCATTGCAAATTCGTTGGGTTGAAAAGAACTCTGTAACGTTTAGAAAGCCATACACACATCGCAACAGCCGGAGGCTCCCCAGAAACCATGACACCAGGTATGGATGTTAGGGTTTATGCTCTGCATAAAGGGGTTTTTATACCGTCTGATGTAGATGTAAATACGTGTTGCGGAATTGATACTTCTGTTATTGGTGTGTTTGTATGTTGTGCAATACATTGTGATGATGTTGTTTTTGGTGATCAATGTCAGTGTTTGTTTATGGCAGTTAGGGTATGGGGTTTATATATGTTTTATTTGCGTTGACAGTTGAATTTTATTTGTGTTGTTGCCTTCTAGTAATATAGGTTTGAGTATTTTTTTTGTCTAATCCAAACATGGGTGTTTGTTGTGTAGTGTTTGTTGAGTACTTTTATTTGTGTTTGTTATGTGTTTGTGGTTAGCCTATTGTTTGGTGGGTTGGTAATGTGGGTGGGGGGACCCCCGTTTTGGGGCACTCAAAAATTTGTCGATGGTTGTTTTTTTTTTTTGTGTGTGTACAGACCGTACTACGAGTTATATGGAGTGTGTTCCTTGTGTTGGGGATGGGTTTGATTTTACTAAATCTTGGTCGTTCATGTTGTTTTTTTTTCGTTGGGCGCATGAACATAAACGGAATATGGGTTTTTGGTTGATGCTGCATACGGGGGGGGGGGGGGGGGCTAATTCTTATTTGTAATTATGGCACGTTGATATTGCAGTTATGTTCGGGTTTGTATTGGTTAAATTTTTTGTAATGTGGTTACGTTTTTCCTGTTTCAGTTAGTGGAAAAAGTCAAAGTATGGGACGTAACGGCAATGGTAGAAGTCAACGGTCAGATTATGGAAGGCAGACATCGACACGGTTGCCAAACAAAAGACAATCACACCTGGTCTTCAAGAAATGTAAAGCTACGTCAAATACTTTTAAAAAAAATACTGTGGACCCAGCTAAGTGAATGTATCGGTCAAATGTAGCTGGTGTTATAAAAATAATTTTGGAGCTTGAATTTGGAGAAGGGCACGTGAAACAACTACAAAAAACACCATTTTTGCTAATGGTTGACGCAATCCAGGTTCATAAATTTGATCCCAATGCGTACAGGAAGTGTGATGCAACCGTGTGTCGTATAATTCAGATATATAACCCAACTGATGAGAAGTTCCACATCGGAGGTAGTGGGCTGCCATTCCAGAACAGCGACATATGCTTGCTTTTTGGTATCCAATGTGGCAAGGATAAGTTAGATTTGGCACATAATAGGAAAGCGCCTTCAGATTTCATTCAACGGCGATGTCCGAACGTCGGCAAAATATATTCAAAACTAATCAAGAACTTACTGCTGGTTGCAATGCACGGGGAAATGGAGCGTGACGAAGAAAATGTTGCGAAGTTGGTGTGTCTACACATTTGTGCGAAATTGTTTTTTGCAGTGACATGTGAGTCAATCGGGTGGGCATTCATGCGAGTGATCGATAAGTTGAACACGTTGTGGTCATACGATTGGACAACAACAATCCGTAATACACTAATTGGGTCATTGAACGAAATGCACAGCAGGCTGGAGAAAGTTACCGGCTGTGTAGTTGCGTTACTAGTACGTTATTATGAGCTTCCATAGGTTTGCTATATAAATTTATGTAGTTACCTGTGTTTTTAGAAACAATTGTGATAATGTACTTAACATTATTAACTTATCCCGATGGTTGTAGTTCCTTGTGTGTGAGCACACAACCATTGTTGAGCCTGACAGACGAAATATGTTGCCAAGGTTTTGCCGGTGGAACATTGGAAAGCTCATAGGCAAATTGAAACATGTTGACCTGTCAACAAAAAGATCCATACAGGTATTCATTACGGTTATATTTGCACAGTTTTGAATTCCTTTTTTTTTTTTTTAAATGTGTAATGTGGAGTTGTTTGTTTGGTTTTTTTTTTTTTTTTTTTTTGGTCAACATAGGTTAATATTGCAAAACTAGGTGGTAATGTTGTTGAACGCTATTTTATGAATGTACTAGTTGATGTGCCTTCTATACATGTTGAAAATGTTGAGAATGTGTTGGAGGTTGAGCTGGTTAGTAGCTAAGATGGGGGTGTTCGTGCTGTGGACAGCGAGGCAGCTAACATGGTAGACCCCAGTCTGGACTGTTGGCAATCAGATGTGTCAAAAGGGGGTGAAGTCAAATTTATGTCAGCAAAGAAGGGAGATGACATTGCTACAGGGCAAACACGTCGTCCACAAAACACGGATGGGAAGGTTTCAGGAGCAGGAGAGGCATGGACGAATTTGTTCCCTGCCCTGTTAGACTTGGCAAGCACACAACCTGGCTGCAACGGTGATGCCTGCACATCAGATTTAAGCAAGCAATTAAAAAGAGCAACGAAGCGAATTAACGATCTAGAGTATGAAGTTTGGGAGAAAGATGCACGTGTGCGTGAGTTAAATAGCAAGATTGCAACCACAGAGAGGATGCTTGGTGCAAAAACCAGTAGCCTATTCGTTGGGTTTGACAATGTACTTGCAGTGAAAGATGCCGAGATTGACCAGCTAAATGCGCGAGTTAGGGAGCTGGAGGAAAGAATCATTGCGTTAAAGGATATAGTTGATGATCGAGAGGTACATGTAGTTACCCAGTTAGCTGGAAATGACAACTACAAACATCAGACTCCCCTTGAAAAATTACCAACAAAAAGTAATGGAGTATGGGATGTACCACCACTGGGCAGTGTGCACAATACTGAATCCGATGAGGGAAAAGGTATCCCACATTTGCGACGGGGGGACAATTCCGTGGCCGAAATGGATTGGGTAACAAATCTAGTTGATTGTGATGATAATTGCAATGTTAATCAGACAGCAAATGGGGTCAGTATGTATGATGTTGGTGGTGCGGACGGAGGGATAAAAGGCAAAGTGAGTAGTTCCACCCCCAATGTGTCGTCATTGGTCAGAAGAGTGAAGGACAAGGAACGGTGTGAATTTAGATTATGCGACTATAAATATCCACAAAATTAGAAAAGAGGTGCTAGGGGGGGAATGGGGGAAGAAGTGATATATGTTGTCGATGATGTAGGAGTATAGTAGAAAACATGGCATGGGTTTGGAATGTCTCGGAAACATCATGTGTGGAACATGCTCGCAGCTGACGAAATAGAGTTGCTGGACACAGTGTATAGCTTAAATGGCAATGGGTAAGCATTTTACTGTTGAATATTTGACTGTGTATTTTTATATTTAGTTTATGTGGTCGTTGGTGTAGTACAATGCATACATATTAGATATTTAAAGGAAATGCTTAGTTCCTAATTGTTTTGGTAGTAACAACTGTATGTGTGGTTTAACATATGACAGTGCCAATGTTTCATGTATGCAATTTGAAAAAAGCATACCAGTTTTTTAAAAAAATCCTTTCATAAAGCATTTGAAGGATGGGCATGCAATTTGTTAATGGTTGAGTTAATTTAGTAGTACACTGCGTATGCGTATGATGTAGAAATGACAGAACTTACCAAAAAAAAAAAAGAAAATGCGTATGACCTAAAATTGGTTGCAGGTCTGTGATATGGGATGGGGGAGATAACGGTATACAAGTTCGGTTTTCGGATGTACGTGACCTAGTAAAACGGGGGTCGATTCACGGGAACGTAAGTCGAGATATGTCACTTGTTCCATGCGTGTAACGTGTTTGTTTTGTCGTTTTACACATAATGACGGTGGTTATGTACGACGTGTGTTTGATGTTTTTGGTGGTTTTATAGGTCATTGACGCATACGCAGCCATGCTCATGGAATTGCACAAAAATGGTGTACGTTCAAATGAAGGTGTAGACCCGTCGTATGTGTTTAGCAGTGTTTGTGCGGTACGTTGTACATGCATGAAACGTTGAAACAAAATAACACATATAGTCAGTTAGCATTAAATAAAATGTCGCACGAGGTGAATGATTTATTTTGTTTATGGGTTTTTGTGTTTGTTTTTTTGAAAAGGACATGATGTGAAATCCAAGTGCAGTGTCCCGGACTAAGTTTCTGAACGTGCAAACAAAAGCTTCACAAGGGCATAGATACACACATTATCCAATATATTACGCGAAACATTGGACTTTGATGGTCAACGATTGGGGTGCCGGAACGTAGAAGCATTACAATTCGTTGAAACCTAGACGAGGGACGCGGGATGAGCATTACAATGAAGCATTGAAAGTGGTTAGCCGTAGTGTTTTAAACTACATTTATACAACTGTTGTTACATCAATGTTGGCAGCAAAAATGTTCGGTGATTAAAGTGTGTTTACATTGTCGTGTAATACCATGGCTGAACATTTATTTTGCAGAAATAGTGGGTAGAAGACCATTACAATAGAGTCATTAAGTCGCAATTGGCCCTGAGCAGCGGTAAAACGCTGGATTTCGATGGCCCACTTGTCCCAGTCCTTGACTGTCCATAGCAGAAGCTGGACACGTAAGTTGTTACTCTTATCATACTATGTTTTGTGCGCAATATGTGATTGTGTTTGGGTGGTGGTATATTATTTGTTTTGGCTATGTATATGTTTCAATGTTTGCACGGAACACATAAATGTGTGTCAAATGCACTAATTTGTTTTGCCTGTAATGTGTTGTTGGAAATAAGTGTGGAGTGTGCATGTGTTCTATTTAATTAGCATATGTTCGTGGGTGTGTGTGAAATGTTACGTAACAGGGTAAATTATGTGTTGAGGTTGTTGGGTTTCTATTTTTTTTGTTCATAACAACTGAATTTGGTCCCCCAAACATTATGCTGTCTGAAATCGTTGTTTTTTTGGCCTCTACCAGGACAGATTACGTAATGTTTGTGTGCTACATCATCCGGCGGTACATGGAGGGTGCCGACATTGGGAAAACAATGGATGGGCAAACACCTGACGAACTACGTACGTCAATGGTGAAGATGTTTTTGAATGACCCAGTCAGAGGAGTCCGTGCGTTGGGACGTGTTTGAAGTTTTCATCTGCCACCACAGCGTTCATTTTTAGTATTTTTGTTTGTAATCACAGTGGTTTGCTAGGCATTCGAAATAGATTTGTTAATGGTTTTGGACGTGTTAATTGTGTTGTTTTTTTTTTTTTTTTTGGGCCGGAACTGTGTTTGATGATGGTTTCAGTTGGTGTAGGTTTTTTTTAGGGGGGAGGATTAATAATCTTCACAGTTTTGCGAATGTGGTTTTGTGGAATTCGTACGTCCGACTGATGTTTAAGTCAGTGGATTATTTTTTTGGACATGAATTTAAATGGTTGTTTGGTTTGATGTGCATTTAAATAATGGAGATCCATGTTAAAAATTGTGATTGATTTTCAGCATGTAGTTTGACTGACTGAAGGTTGCGTACCCAAATCATAATAATCGTTGTTTTGCGTAATTTCGAATCATTGAATAACGATTTTTGGAATTCATCATACGGATTGCGAGCATGACGTGGGGGGTAGTGTGAAGTGATTAACAAAGCAACGAACCCAATATGTATTGTGTAAAATTGAACATCGATTGGTATGATTCACTAATCATACAAAAATAATAAAGGCGTCAAACATACCCACCCAACATGTTCCCTAAAATTTTAAAAACATTGCAGCAATGCACACGAAAATGTGAACAAAATTTGAAAGGAAAAACCCACCCATCCCATCTACTCATCAATCTATTCCAGTAAATTAGGGGGAAAAATATGTGGTGTTTGTAAAACATCAAGTAATGTAGAAGAGTATGAAGTAATGTAAAAACATCGAGAAATCTATAAGCATCAAGCAAACTGTTGTGAAAAACAACCAGGTCAAAATGTTGAAAAACATCAAGTAATGTAAAAACATGAAGTTAAATGTTGCTACGCCACGTCGTGGTCACAAAAATAATGAAAGTAATTGGCCATTATTTCAGCAATAGGTTTGTGGAAAAAAAATTGGCCAAATAATATCATCCTGCACACTACATAGGTTCATTGCATGTTTTCTTGTTGTGATGACCCATTTTGCCACAACTTTCACATCGAATGCGTTGCGCAACCTCACCCTTTGATGGAATTCTTTTTCGCTTCGGTCTACCGGGGGGACGCTTGTACACAGGTGGCGTAATGAGATAGTCTGCTACACTGAAATTTGGTTTCCCCACAGTTGGAATTGGGTGGATGGAACCCGCATACGCTGCCTTGTACTCGTCAATGTGGTAAAATGATTCTATGGCATCGTAAATGTTCTTGCCACTATTTCTGAAAGCAACAATAGCGTGCGAACACCGAAACCCATTTAGTTGCCACTGGAAACAGGAACATGAACGGTTGCCAATGTCGACTAAAACTGATGGATGGGAACGAACCTCAAACACATTGTCATCCGACTGACTAACTTGCCATGACCTACTATCTTCGTACGCAGCAACTAAAATCTTTTCCATTTTCGGGCAGATCTCACCCACCCACCCCATGGAGTTCACTTTACGCTTTGACCTTTGTTCCATGATCTTTCCCCTAACTGCGTCAACCAGCTGAATAATGGAAAGGTGACGAGCTTCTCGAATCCAACTATTGAAAGGCTCGGCAACATTAGACCACATCTCGCCATACCTACGTCCCCTGCGTAAAAATTAAAGTAAAAAAAAATAAAATTAGATCCATAAAGATTTAGTGGTTGAAAATATATTGAGTAATGTATATGTTAGTGGCATGATACCTGAAGTATGCATTGGACCAATGTTAAGGCTCCAAATCTTTCAGAAAATTGCCCACTACCACTGGGCTACATTGTAACAAAATATCTATTTTTTGGTTGAAGGAATTAACTGTAAGGGCGTAAGCGCATTCACGCAACTTCTGTATAAGTCCATTTTTTTTATCAGCATTAACGTATTTCATGCGGTCTCGAAGATTCATCTGCAGATGTAGCAAGCAAAATGCATGGTGTGCAGTTGGGAAGACAGTACGCATCGATTGTACCAACCCCGCATTACTGTCAGACACAAAAGTTAAATTTCTGGAATAGTCTATAACTTCGGACAAATGGCGCAAAAACCACTCCCAGTTAGATGTGTTTTCAGAGTCAACAATAGCAAAAGCGATGGGGAATAAGCCTGTAGAAGATGTGTTTATGTAATGTATAAGTCAATAATGAGTTCGTAATGGAATGTAAAATTTAGGGAAAAAAAAAATAAGCAGGAGCTTGAAGATAATGTTATGATGTTTGGAATTAGTATAACATAACCATGAAACTGTACAACAAACCATTTAAAAAATATAAAATAGCATACCTTGGTTCCCATCTTTAGCGGTCGTCGCGAGCAACGTACCCTTGAATCTTCCTTTCAAAAATGTACCATCCAAAAATAAAAGTGGACGACAATTGTTGAACCCATCAATGCATGCACGAAAAGCTATGAAATACCTCATGAAGCGTCCAGTTTGTTACTCGAAGTCCAAATCAATATAACTATGTGGGTTGTTTTGCATAACGGCGTCATTGTACCACCTGAGTTGGTCGAACGACATATCATGATCACCAAATACTTCATTACGTGCTTTTTCCACCCTTAACCAAGCAACCCGATAACTAATGTCTAACCCATAGCCTTCTTTCATGTCAAAAACCACGTCGGTTGGGCGTGTCAGCGGTTGTTCACGCATGCGACATGCGATAACGTCAGAAACCAAATCTGACCCCGTCCGTGGGTTTTTGTATGTACGTACAACAGCCCCCACAAGAATGCACGGGGTTGAACCTTTTCACACAGAAAATCCCATTCGAAGCAGACACCCTTGAGTGAATCAGCCACTCACACCCTGTTGACGTTCCGAACTTGCATACAGTAGTTACACGAACTGAGTCGTTCTTCACGTACTTAAACTGAAAACCACATTCAACGGTGTACTTGCAAAGTGTCGTCCGGAATTCATGCGCACCCCCAAAAAAGATTGGCCAACATTTGTGATACCAAACGCCCATCTGGTAGACAAGAATGTCTTCCTCTTATGGGTACAATAATTCGATAACAAATCAGTACGGTCCTCCATATCGGCCGTCCGCCAATCCGTAGTGTTGCTCGGACCATCATGGGGGGACCCTGTTGAACCAAGTTGACTGCCTGACACATTATTTCGCATTTGAATTAGCACGTCAATATGATCAATACCAAATGACTTGGCAAGTAACAACATGTTTTGCACATCATCGTCGTCTTCAACCTTAAACTTGTTGTACCCAGGAATGGTGAACATAAAATAAACAAACCCGGTCGGAAATATCAAATTTGTTACAAAAACTATCTACCAACTGAGCATATGTGAATGTTTGGCAAATACGCAACACCGCATTTGTCTAACCAAACGTACCCACCAACAACACCGCGAACTCCATGCCTGACAGAGAAAACCACATTAAAAGCTGGGAAAGAAAAAAATACCCATATTTACTGGTTTGCGGATCAAAGAACGTATCCACTGAATATTTTGAAGCACCCACAAACACATATGAGTGTTGAATCTACCATTATTGGGATTAAAAATCGCTGCACAGGTGGAAAATATTTTTAAGTGATTCTGATATTTGAAACACCCCCAAACATTAAGAACTGATAGTAAATCAGGGGGAACGTTTTGTAGAACATTCTACCATGCCCAATGTTCGAAGGAAAACAATTTGTCATTCAATTACACATTCACATGTAGACGATGTCAGCAGAATTAAGAGATATATTACAAAACCATAACCAATGTTCTATCGTGGACAATGTTTACTCTAAACTGGGAAAATAAAACACACAACAAAACAGACCAGTAGAAAACTACTGTCAACAGTAGCAGAGTGTTCCTGTTTGTGGTTTAAATCTACATTCTAAATGTTGAATTCAGCGCACAAACATCAGAACAATTGGCCAACAAAAATGCAGCCACCATTTCACAACCCCCCTCTCCAAAAAAAAAATAAAATAAAATAATAAAACACCCCCCCCCCCCTAATCCACCATTGACAAACCCCCAAACCCATATTCGAACATTACAAAAAACAGTCCCCCATTGCCAACCTACCCAGGACACATTACAAAAACAGATCACAAAGCCCTTTTCTCCACCAAGATCGCAGACAAACAATGAGGGATGAACAGAGAGAAAGAGTTTGAAACCCTAAACTAGATATCTATCTTCGATATTGAAACCTTAAACCCAAACCCTTGGAATTACTCCTTCAAATCAGCTTTTTGATGGAGAAGATGAAGACGAAGAAGATGATTCCTGAAATCGTCTAAACTATGAACAAAAAATCGCAAATAGGTATTTATTACTTAAAGTTTTCTTCATATTATGTGAGATTTGCTCCAAATTACTTAAGATTTGTTGAAATTACTTCATATTTGTTTGAAATTTCTTAATTGCTGTTGATTGATTTTGTTAAAAAAAAAAATGTTAGGTGAATTTTGCTTTAAAAAAAAAATTTTGTCGTTTAAAAAATTTGGTGAATTTTGTTTAAAAAACAAAAATGGTGAATTTGGCTTTGCAAAAAATTATTTGTTTGGTAGAAAGGATGAGAAAGGGGAGGGGGGGGGGGGGAGGGAGGAAAGGAAGGGAACGGTTGGTTTTGGCTGAGTTGGCACATTTGGTATTTGTCAAATTTGGCAGTTGCCATATTCAATTATTGGAGCACCACTTGTCACACACAGCTGCTATATTATAGCTTTGATAGCTCCAATGACAAACCATTAGAGATACTCTAATATAAGTACTTTTCATTTTGTCCCACAATTTTTATTTATTTATTTATTTATTTATTTATTTTGTCTTGTTAATGTTCTCCTTAGGCCCCAAAAAAAACTCAGGGCTGCCCTGTCAAAACTAAACTATTTAATATGGAAGATGATTTTCTAGTTAGTTATAAAAAAAATTGGATCAGGCGTTACATGTGTTTTTAACCCCAGTGCTAAAATCCTAGATTCGTATATGGACAATAAAGGATAGTTTGGTGATAGGGTAGTGTCACATAGATGGTATAGGAGTGAAGGGAAATTTTATGGTACACACATCTCAAACGTTGTGTGCCATATGCATTCCTAATAACGATATTTGCGGTATTTTATTATGATATTGTGTTGTTAGTTATGATTTATTGTAATGTTTGTTATGACATTATTTTGATTATGATCCAAGAGTTTTTTATTAAATCTTATGTGATGTTTGGATATAACTCATTTTATTTTTTTAGTTAAAACTCTCATAATATTGAATTATGTCATTTGTAATGATCAAATTCACAAATGTGTACTATAGCATTACACTATATATATATATATATATATGTTAGAGTAATGTTATACAATTAAAAAGTATATACATAAATGAGTATGGATTTGTTAAAATTAAAAATCTCCATTTTATGTATATTATGGGATTAATCTACACCCATGTCAATAATCTGAACTGTTTATCTCATATGACAAGCTGAGAATAAAATGCATTTAAAAAATTAAGTTGATCAGATATAATTAATCACATAATTAAATCACATATATATTATAACACATGAACTGTCTATTCTTAAAAACATATAAGGCCATACGATAAAATGGTCTAATTGAATGAGAATCGATGTTGGATCAACATAATTTTTTTCATAGATAATTTTCTTAATTAATTGTATAAAATGAACGATTTAAATTATTAAAGTGAGTCTGACAATAGATCAACTTTACCGCGTACGTAACATCTTAAATAAATTTGAATTATACATTAAATTTGAATTTCTATATAAACTTGGGACAATTACAATTCAGTGTACGATTTTAAAAATAATTTCAGATCAATGATAAATTTTGTAAGTATTAATAATTAAAATTTTAATTCTTTTTATAAATTTATAATTATTTTTATAAAAACACTACTAAGTTGTAATTTCTTCAATAAATTTTGGGGCACTCTGTCCAATAGTCCAAATTCAAAAAGGGTCTGGTTTTCCTTCAGTTCCAAATTAGACTATAGGATACTGTTGGGCCCGGGAGGGCCCACCACAGATCCCGTTTCGATAATCTGAATCGTCATTGTGTGGAACTTGTAGAGTGCTATATGTTTATAAAAAAATCATGTTGATCGGATATCGATAATTACATGATCAAATCAATTTTGTATAAAAAAAAAAAATGAACAGTGAAAAAATCAACAATTGACAAAAATCTGATATGATGAAATAGTTATCAATATCCGATCAACGTGATTTTTTACAAGCATATAGTACTCGACGAGTTCTGCACATTGATCGGTTTGGATTATTGAAACGGAACCCGTGGCGGGCCCCCACGGGCCTAACAATACCCTCCAGTCTGATCCGGGACGAAAAAGAAGCCACTCCCATTCAAAAATTTCTTTTGTCCAAAGGTCCAAATGCAAAATTATTATATTAATAAGGGGGTAATTCTACTTACACCACTACTTTACCTCTTTATACTCTCCATATGAGTTTTTTTTTTTTTTTTCTTCCCAATTTTATCCATGTGTGAAATTACCTTTAAGGACAAAACACTAAAATTGAATATATTTTGTTATCTCCTTACACCTTTGGTCTTCAATCCCTAGTCCTCTTTTTCCTTTCTTATTTTTTTTTTCCTCTTACACATCTTTTTTTAAAAAGTGAGAATCATAATATTTTGATCATTAAAGAAAGCAATGGATAAAGAAACGCTAGTGAAGAACCATAAAATAAAAAATAAAAATAAATAAATAAATAAATAAAGAGAAAGAAATGGTCAGTTTTTTTATTTATTTTGTAGGTTTTTGTTTCGTTTTTTTAGATTGGTGTTCGAATTTCGTTCGGTGGTTTGAAATCGAACGAAATAAAATAGTCCAACATCACATTACCGAACAAAAAATATAAGTCTAGTAACCAATTACTGAATAAAAGATACATTTTTGGTAATCCCAAACTAAATTTTTTTAAGTTGTTTGGCTTCTCATTACCATGCATTTTTCAATTTCTTTTTTTTATATTTTTTATTTTTTTGCCTGGAAGGATTATACTTATACTCATTGCAACAATGCAAGTACTGCAATATTAGTGGACTCTAGTCATAAATTCATTACAGACGAGGTTTGTTAATTTTTTTTTTATGAATACAATTTTTTCTTATTTTTAATTTGTATTGAGTTTATTAATAATTTGACGTATAAATGTATTTATTATCTTTAGATTTTTCGGAATCGTGAAGTATTAATTAAATGGGCATATGATATTGGGAAAAAGACTGGATTTGTCATTGTTATAAAGACATCAAATGCGGGAGGCAATGGCAAGAAACCAAGACTTATACTTGCTTGTAAAAGAAGTGGTTACTATATAGACAATAGGAAGATCAATGGGGGAACGATTGATTAATGGATGCAAACAATGACAGATTTTATGGATACTTTATGGATATTTGTACACTTAATATTTTTATGAATAATTTTATGGATACTTTTTATGTATGATTTTATGGATGTGTGTTTGAATTATGAATTTTTTTATGGATGCTTCAAGGAAAAAGTAAATCTTTCAATGTACAGCGACGGGGGCCTAGACAACTCTATTATAGTTTGGCAACATGACACTAGGGTAATCCCATTTGTATAACAATGTATTACTGAACATGCACTTCACAAGTGGGTCAAATTAATTTCTTGTTAACATCTAATTGGATGGAAACATAATGCTGGGAAAAAAAAATATTGTCCAGTAACATAACACTGGAGTAATTCAAATTAATTAGCATTGTATTACCGAACAGGCTCACCACAAATTAAAAAATCATTGTTTGGAAGAAAGTGTCACTGTAAATGTATAGTAACAAAATGCTGGAGAGATCTATATTTTCCAATAGCATAACACCGTAATAATGTAAATTGTTTAGCACCGTGTTACCAAAATTAGTGGTGTAAAGAGATGAAATAGTTAATTTAGGGTTAGTTTTGGTAATATATTAGGGGTGTAATGAGAATTACATTTTTTTTTAGTGATATAATGAGATAGATGGTGTAAAAAGATTAAATAGTGGTGTAAGTAGAATCACCCTTAATAAGGACATACTTCGGGAAATTCTATTTCCACACACTATTTTCTCTCTTTCCACACACTTAATGATTTTTTTTTTAATTACATTTTTGTCTTAAAATTAAATTACCAAAATATCCATTTCTCAAAACCCTAACTCTAACTCTCTCAAACCATCTTTTGAGTCTATGATCCATCTCATAATTTATTATTATAATTATTTTATTTTTCTCATTCAATCTCTATTTCTTCTTTTCTGACTTTGTGCCTCATTATTTTTAGCTAACAAACATATTCTAGTAGCAGCCTTTTCGTTTTCTGTTTATTCCGTGACGTATTTCACTTTGACAATTATCTAAAATGTTGCAAAAATTTTACCTTTCATTGGTTTGCCAGTTTTTCATTTTTAATTTATTTATTTATTTATTTTTATTTTTTTTATCTTTCACCTCCAATCACTATTTTGTTCCTGCTAGTCATATCCTTTAATACAATTGAATCTTCCTTTCAAAACCCAAATGATGCCATTACTGAATATTTGACATTTGGTAATCCCAATTCTTGTTGTGAGAAGCTTGAGAACTTGCTTACTCATGGTCTTGTTGATGGGCAGTTGGAACTAAAAGAAGAAAAATCAAAGCAACAATTTTGATTCTTGAATGGTTATGCAGATTTCAATTTGTTTCAACTGCAAGAGGTATTGCCAATTTGCATAGATGTAACAAAAAAAAATATTTATGTCATCCGCAGATAATGAAACTCAATACCAGTTACCTTGAAAAAATAAAAGCGGTGATGGCTTGTTAGGGTTAGGGTTTGGAGGATGAATATGGTAAGAGTATTTTTGGAAAGGGAGGATGTGTATTGAGTGAAAGTTGATAATTTAAATTTATTTAGTGTGTATTGAGAAAAGATGTGAAAAGAGAGAAAGTAGTGTGTGAAAATAGAATTTCCCACAAGCTTAATGACTAAACTATCCCCATATATTTAAAACCACACATCTTTCTATTTTTACCATCAAACCTCTCTCTCTCTATCTGTTGTGTATCTTTTCTCTCTCGATTGTGTTTCTCTCTACTATCTCTCTCTCTCTCTCTCTCTCTCTCTCTCTTATGAGCATCATTGACAACTGACACTGACAGAGCACGGTGAAGTCGATTTGGAAGGCGATGACAAGAGATGAGGTGGAGACGGGGAGGCGGGCAATGCCGTAGGCTGATGACGGCGATAAAGAGGCCGATGGCGTTGGTGAGAAGGCTAAACTACATCAATGTTTGATTATTCTCTGTCTCATCGCTTTTTTTCTCTTCTCTCTCTCTCTCTCTCTCTCTCTCTCTCTCTCTCTCTCTCTCTCTCCTTTCTATGGCCCTCCCTTACCGTTCTCAACACTGAAGAGATCTTCTCAAACTCTAGCTTCGTCTGTATGGCTCTAACCCTAGATTTCATCGGAGCCGTGCTACGTATCTCATTTTTCTTGTCTTCACAGATACTCTGTGTGTGTGTGTGTGTATATGCGTGTCTCTCTCTCTCTCTCCAGATCCGAGTCGTTAGATTTGAGATCAGAGATCGCGCCAACAAACAATAGAAAACTCAGGTGGCAATAGGGGAATTGGAAGGGGGAATCACCGAAACGAATGTCGCTTCCAGCGAGAACGACATCACCGCCGTCGCCACCGTTAGAACCGCAATCTGTGTAGCAGCATAGAGCAACGGTAGAGGTGGAGGCCACCACAAGGTGAGTCATTCGAAGATTGAATTGAAAAGAATGAGAGTCATTTCAACTCATTACGCATAACAATGGCGAAGAATGATTCCAGTTGTGATATCTTTGGTGATGTAAACACTTTGTGAGTTCAAGTGTTAGGTTCAGAAAAATGTCTCAGATGTTGAACAAGGCCTCTGTTGCAAGATTGAAGGTTTAGCACAAATATGGAATAGATGTTGTGATTTTAGCCCGGATGAGATGTACTTTTATTTAGATAAAAATTAACAAATAAAAACTGAACAGATAGGTATAATAATTTAGATACATAGGTTCCAAAAATTCAATAGATGAAAAAATTGAAAATCGAATAAATAAAATAAAAAAATGAACATGTAAGAAAATTTTGGACAAATATTTGAAAAGATAAGGAAATAGAATTGAACAGATAGTCAAAAAATTTAAACAAATAGATATAAATTTGAATAGATAGAAAATAATTTTAACAAATAGATATAAATTTGAATAGATAGTAAAAAAAGTCCATCGATAAAAAAAAAAGTCAACAGATAAATTAAGGGGTAAAATTAAAAACAAAATGTCGTCTCAAAATAATAAAAAGACTTCTCATCAAATATTTCATAAATGGTGGGCCTCTCACCAATAAAAAAAATCCACTCAATCTAATGTGTTATACCCTCCTTAAATTAAATTTATCAATAATTTTCTCTAAATTTTATTCAGTATATTTTGTTTCAATTTTTTGGATTCAATTTTCATAAAATTGAGTTTTTATTTTTATTTTTTGTATTTTTATTTTTAGTGAATATTTTTAGAATTTTAAGCAATTTTTTTATTTTTTAGATGCATCTTACTTAAATGTATCTAAAAAGTAAAATAGTTGTAAAATAATATTTTAAAAAATTTAATAAATACACAATAATACGAAAAATGTACTGAATTTTCATTTATTTATTTATTTTTTTTTTGTATTTTTGATCTTTAGTGAATTTTTTTTAAAAAAATTTCACAAATATTATATTTTTAAATTGTATTTATATTAGGTATATCTAAATTTTTTTAAAAAAAATTATTGAAAATATTATAAAAATTCAATAAAAACAAAAATTATATATAAATAAAAATCTAAAAATTTAATTTTTTAAAAAATGAATCTGGAAAATTCAAACAACAACGTACTCTAAATAATTTATTATTCAAGTCGACCAGACAAGATTAAAAAAGTTGAGCAAAGATCCTCTAGAGTTCTTTTTTCTTAAAATTTTCTAGAGTGGTGCATTGTGTGGTTGAGATTTAATGAGAAGTCACATCAATTTTTCAGCATTAAATCTCAACTACACAATACACCACTTTAAGAAATTTAAAAAAAAAAACACTCTAAAAAATCTTTGGTAAAAAAAGTTGGACGGTGCAATAGTGAACGTGGAAAAACCGACCGCTTTTGCCAAACGAGGAAACTTGACTTCGAAAGTAACCCGAGCCAAGACCAAAACAAACATGTAAAAAATTCTGAGTTCAAAAAAAAAAAAAAACCATGAATAAAAGTTTTAAAAAAAATATTAAAAATTTTAAATATTTTATTAAATTTTTCATATATGATGTGAGACATACACCATATAATTCAGATAGTAATCTCATACTCATACTTAATTAAAATTTTAAAATATTTAATATTACTCAAATTCACAATCCTTTGTCGCAAGCCATGACGTACAATTGTTCTTTTTTCAAAGTTTTATTTTGATTTGTGCAACGTAAGTTCTGAAATTGACTATAAACGAAAGCACAACAATCACTATTCTATCTATAAATAAAAAAAACACCAAAACTTTTACTTCCATTTTTGTTATAGCCATGTCTACTACACCTAGTAATACCGGCGCACATATCCTCGTCTACCCTTACCCTTCGCCGGGGCACGTTATACCTCTCCTCGATCTCACCCACCTGTTACTCACCCGCGGCCTCACCATCACCGTACTGGTCTCCCCATCTCACCTCCCTCTTCTCCAACCAATCCTCTCTAGCCACCTGTCCTCCTCCATCCAACCCCTCGTTCTCCCTCTTCCACACTCCTTCACTTCCTCACAATCAGGGCTTCTCGGTAAAACACGCGCCACGGGTGAACTTTACGATCCTATCCTCCAATGGTTTCGATCCCACCCTTCGCCCCCTGTGGCCATCGTATCTGATTTCTTCCTCGGGTGGACCCACCGCCTTGCAACCCATCTCGGCGTGCCACGTCTGGCCTTTTGGCCATCTGGCGCTTTTACCGCGTCGATTTTGGATTCCCTGTGGCGCGACCTACCGAAGAACAATGATTCGGGCAATGAAAATTTTTTGATTTCATTTTCGGAAATTCCTAATTCTCCGATTTACCCTTGGTGGCAAATAACACCTTATTATCGTGATTTCAAGGAAGGAGACCCAGAACATGAGTTTTTCAGAAATGGGATGTTGGCAAATAATGAGAGTTGGGGTGTCGTGTTCAACTCGTTCACTGAGTTAGAACGAGTTTACATTGATCATATCAAGAAGGAAATAGGGCACGATCGGGTTTGGGCTGTGGGGCCCTTATTGCCTCCGGAAGATAATGATCTGGTGGGACCCACTAACCGTGGTGGATCGAGTGCGGTGCCAGCTCATGAGGTCATGACGTGGCTCGACGGGAAGGCTGATGATTCTGTTGTCTACGTGTGCTCCGGGAGCCGTGTGGCACTAACAAGTAAGCAAAGGGAAGTGTTGGCAGCTGCGCTCGAGTGCAGCCGGGTGCATTTTATTTGGTGTGTGAAGGCATCCAATCAAAGACACGTGGCAGGTGATGATGGTGCGATCCCAAATGGGTTCGAGGATCGCGTGGGAGATAGAGGTTTCATAATCAAGGGGTGGGCCCCGCAAGTGGAAATATTAAGACATCAAGCTGTGGGTGCATTTGTGACTCATTGTGGTTGGAACTCAGTGCTAGAGGGTATATCAGCTGGGGTACTAATGCTGACGTGGCCAATAAATGCGGACCAGTTCACCGACGCTAAGTTGTTGGTGGACCAACTGGGGGTGGCAATTCGAACTTGTGAAGGAGGATCACAGAATGTTCCAGATGTAGACGAGTTGACTCGGGTGTTGGGGGAGTCGATAATTGTGTCTCAGCCTGAGAGAGCCCGAGTTACGCAGCTGTGTAACGTGGCCAGGAATGCTGTGGAAGGAGGAAGCTCAACCAGAGATTTGGAGGAGTTAGTTAAGCAACTCGGTGAGCTCAATAAAAAATGTGTCACGTGATTAATTCTGTTGCTTGGGGACTTGGATTTGAAATAAAGTTTGTTCTTTTGTGATAAATTTTGTATGATTATAAATTCTGTAATATAAATTTTGTTTTATATATACTAGTGATACCCTGTTGTATTCACGAGACTTTATAAATTTTTTTAAAAAAAAACATTATAAATATATTGAAGTAATTTAATATATTGTTGTGTGATATACATGAAATTTATATGTTAAATTGTATATTTATAATTTTTTAAATTATTAGTTTAAAAAAATTAAAAATATGTCTATATATATAAATCTATTTAGTGCAATTTTAATAATTTGTAATAAATAAATAAACCTAATTAAATGAGGTTACATGAGTTATGATATACCTCTTGTTGTTATGAAAATAGACCAATTTAAAAATTATAATTAAGACAAATATACAATTTTATTATTAAATGTGAAGTGAAGTAATATTTAACAATAATTGATATGATGTTTCTGCTATTAATCCAAAAATTTAAGTTACATTTCTTTTGATTTTAATTTCATGACTAAAAATAAAATATAAATATAACACGCACATGAATTTCTAGTCTTTAAGAATAAAAAGGTTTTAGAATATTTTCAACCTTTCATCATTTTTTTAATCTAATTTGATTTTAAATTTGAATAAAAAATTTGATTTGATATGAATTATTTTAACTTTTTTATTAAAATTTTATCAATTTTTAAAAGAACTTTCATTTTTATCCCTCTTTTTTTTTTTTTTTTCATCAGTTTTGATGAAAAAAATAATAATTTCCAACGCTTCATCTTTTTTAATTTTTATCAAATTATAATTTGATAAAAAAAATATTAAGGGTTGAAGATTCTTTTAATTGGAATTATAGTGAAATTACATATTAAAATAGTGAAAGTTTGAGTATGTGGTTGGTTGAAATGTATAATTTGATTAATTCTCTTCTCATATTTGTATAAAAATTGACACTTATGACCACATCAATATAAGTTGGATTATGGAAAGTTTTTTGAGATATCAAACATTTTTCATTTATAAATATCCTACCTATTAAAAAAAAGAAAAAGAAAAAATGTGTAACTTTGGATATGTGTTTATTAATTTTGTTTTGTGGACATAAATAACTGATGTTTCAATTTAAAAAAATTAAAAAGTCAAATATATATATATATAGATTGGGTTTTTTGGAGATAAAAGAAGCCATCTAACTCCTCTATATACTATTTTAAGATGAACTATTTTAATCACATAAAGAAATAAAAATTATATTTTGAGATTATTCCTATATATTATACTACTACATACAAATATAGCGGTAACAAATTAATTAATGTATATGAAAAGTTATACCTAATTTTCATTTTCAATTAATTGAATTATTATTAACAAACTAATAAATAGCAGTAATGGTATAATAGAATAGAAAGATGATAAAAATAAAAAACACAATGATATTTAAAAGTTTTAAATTTATCTAGTTATACAAAAATCTAATATTACAGTACAATCTTGAATTCCTACTAAATTTTCACATTTTCTATAAAATAAAATAATAATAAAAAATAAAAAAATTTGATACCCATTTTTTTGGAAAATGTTTGAGGGCCACAATTTTTGTGGCCACAATGGCTCAAAACTGTCAAAACGACGTCGTTTTGAGTGCAAAACATGCCAAAACGACATCGTTTTGACAGTTTTGAGCCATTGTGGCCACAAAAATTGTGGCCCTCTAGCATTGTTGCATTTTTTTACTTCAATTTTGCGGTTTTCATTAAAAAAACAAAATCTGATCAAAATCTTTGGCACAGAATGAGCATAGATATTTCAATTGCAACTATCATCACCAATAATTCTTCTCCACCATGTAAACATGTAAACAAACACATAAATCTCACTATTAATTTTTTTTTTCAATTTATTTAAGATGGAGTTGTGGATTTCTATTTTTTTTAAATTTAATTTATTTATGGTTTCTATTTGTTTTTAATTATTATTATTATGTGAGTTAGATATGTGATAGACATGTGAATTTTATTTATTTAAAGTATGATGGTGTGAGATATTTTCAAATTAGATTTGTTTAAATAGACTTTAAAGATTTTTAAAATTTAAAATTGGATAATGAGAGGTAAAAGAAAGATTTTAACTGAATATATAAAAATCATATTTATTAATTTTATCTATTTATATATCAAATTTTTAATTTTTTTTTTTTGGGTTATGTTATAATATAATATATAAGATATATATAGATACCTACAATTCTCATGAAAAATATTATCTGATTTTTTGAGAGAGAAAATGAAGGCAAGTTTTAATATTTTCTTTTAGAAATCGATGAGAGAAATTACAATGGAGAGATTATGAAATATTTTTGTTATCTTTTCATTTGAAATCCATAAATTAAGGGATAATTATTATTTCCAAAATAATTAAATAGGTATGGAGAGAAGTTAAAAAGGGTGTGTATGGAAGAAGTCAATAAGTGCTAAGTGTTTTTTTTTTATTTACAAAAAATAAAAAAATTAGGAAATTAAAATTGAGATATTAGAGCTCCCGCAAGACTTGTGAGTTAGAAACCCCATTTTCCTTATATAATATACTAGCATATCACCTGTGCTATGCACGGGATTAAATTTAAAAAAAAAAAAACCATTCATAATTATGTCAAACATATTTTTAAATTGTTAGCATAAAATATATGTAATTTTAAAAGAAAATATTGACATTGCATAATTAAAGTAATAAAAATAAGAATTTATTACATTTGTTCGAAATTCACTGAATAAGTAAAACAAAAAATAACTAAAATCTAAATTGTTGTAGGCCTTCCATCAGCATTCCTGCACTGTCAACATGATAGTTAGTATTATAATTAATGAACAACACATATCTAACTTCAATCATATTAAAAAAAAATAAAATTATAAACAAAAGGAGATAACTTCAATCATACAAATCACAATTTTTTTAATGCTATCTAATCATCATCAATAATTAAAAAAATCAATCACAAATTAAATCAATTGATAATTAAAAAACACAATAATTTATTTTTCAAAAAACATAGTGAGTTAAAAAGATCAATTACAATTTTTTTTGGTCAAAATACAATATAATCATCATCAATAATTGGTACATTATGTGATCCTAATGAGTACAATCCATTTTGTTTTTCAAAAAACACAGTAAGTTAAAAATCAAATCACAAATTAAGTGAGTTGATAGTTAAAAAAACACAATAATTTTTTTTCAAAAAACACAGTAAGTTAAAAAAAATCAATTACAATTTTTTTTTTCAAAATACAATCTAATCATCATCAATAATTGGTACTTTCAAAATCAAATCAGAAAAAAATTTCAAATCAAATCACAAATATTTTTATGCTATCTAACTACAATCATATTTTTTTCATAAATTATTGTAAAGAAAAACCATTAAAATAGTAAATAAAGATTAAATCACATTAAAAAAAAGAATCATTGAACAAACTACAATCACATCACATTTTTCTCATAATAAAAAAAATAAATGAATGAAAAAAAGAATCATTGAACTAACTACGATCACATTTTTTTCTTTGTGAGTGTTTATGTTTATCCAATTTCAATCATATTAAAAATAAAATTAAAATAGTAAATAAAAAGATTAAATAACATTAAAAAAAAAAAAAAACTATTCAACTAACTACAACAATCATATTAAAAAAAAGAGCCATTGAACAAACTACAATCACATCACATAATTTTAAATGAAAAAAAAAAGGAACTATTAAAAAAAATAACTATTAAACTAACTACAATTACATTTAAAAAAAAGAATCATTCAACTTGTTATAATCACATTTTTCTCTTTATGAGGGTTTATATTTATCTAACTTCAATCATATTAAAAAATCAAAAATAAAATTAAAATAGTAAATAAGAAGATTAAATAACATTAAAAAAAAACCATTGAACTAACTACAACAATCATATTAAAAAAAGATCCATTCAACAAACTACAATCACATCACATTTTTCCCATAATAAAATAAATAAATGAAAAAAAAGAACTATTAAACTAACTACAATCACATTAAAAAAAAAGAATCATTCAACTACTTATAATCACATTTTTCTCTTTGCGAGAGTTTATATTTATCTAACTTCAATCATATTAAAAAATCAAATTATAATTTTTTATTCGCTAGACAAATCATAAATATTTTTATGCGCTATCTAACTACAATATTAAAACAGTAAACAAAAGGAAAAGTCAAGAAGGAGAAAACAAAAAGAAGACTTACTATTTGCATACGTAGTCACTGAAGTTGAAAGTGTAGTAATGAGAAGTCAAGAAGGAGAAAATAAAAAGGAGATTCACTGTTTGCAATAGGTATGTGAAAAGTTAAAAAGAGTGTGTGTATTGAAGAAATTAAAAAGACTTTGAAGAATTTAATAAGTGCTAAGAAATTAAAAAGACTTGGAAAAATACATAATTATATTATTAAATCATAATTCAAATTTAGATGTTATATCTTTTTGAGATCTATAGCTAAATTCTTATCTTTTTTTTATTTTTTTATTTTTGTGTGTAACCATAGTGTATGGGAGAAATTGAAAAGGGTATTGCAATAATTATGAGAGAAGTCAAAAGGGATTGTGGGTTGGGAGAAGTCAATAAATGCTGAGGTTGGGTTGGAAGAAATTATGAAATAATTTTTGTTATTAAATAAATAAATCAGTCAATAGTTTTTTTTAATCTATTTTGTAAATTAAAAATCAATAATTTTAGAAAATTGATTAATTTGTCCCATTAAGTGATTTAAAATTTTGATAGATATACATAAAAAAAATACATAATTATATTATTAAATCATAATTTAAATTTAGATGTTATATATTTTTGAGATCTATAGCTAAATTCTTATCTTTTTTTTTAAAATTTTTGTATGTAACCATAGTGTATGAGAGAAATTGAAAAAGGGTATTGCAATAATTATGAGAGAAGTTAAAAGGGATTGTGGGTTGGGAGAAGTCAATAAATGCTGAGGTTGGGTTGAAAGAAATTATGAAATAATTTTTGTTATTAAATAAATAAATCAGTCAATAGTTTTTTTTAATCTATTTTGTAAATTAAAAATCAATAATTTTGAAAAATTGATTAATTTGTCTCATTAAGTGATTTAAAATTTTGATAGATATACATAAAAAAAATACATAATTATATTATTAAATCATTATTCAAATTTAGATGTTATATCTTTTTGAGATCTATAGCTAAATTCTTATCTTTTTTATTTTTATTTTTGTGTGTAACCATAGTGTATGGGAGAAATTGAAAAGGGTGTTGCAATAATTATGAGAGAAGTCAAAAGGGATTGTGGATTGTGAGAAGTCAATAAATACTGAGATTGGGTTGGGAGAACTCAATAAATGCTGAGGTTTTTTTTTTAAAATCAAAAAATTAGAAAATTAGGATTAGGAGATTGGAGCTCCCACAGGCATTGGGGTTAAAAACCCATTTTTGCTTAATATATTAAGTAGAATGGGGTTTTTAACCCCAATGTCTGTGGGAGCTCCAATCTCCCAATCTAAATTTCTTGATTTTTTGATTTTTTTTTTAAAAAAATCTGAGCATTTATTAACTTCTCCTAACCCCAAGTCTTACCCTCATAATAACACTTTAATACATTAAGAACAAGCATAAAAAAAATTCTTTGAAATCCAACACATGAATTCCTTGAAAAGTCCCAACACATATGATTATTATCCTTCATAATAACACTTTAATGCATCTAGAACAAACATAAAAAAAAATTCTTGAAAAGTCTAACACATATGATTATTATCAAAATATTAAATTTTAATATAATATAATAAAAAAAAGACATTTAATTCCTTGAAAAGTCTAACACATATGATTATTATCAAAATATTAAACTTTAATATAATATAAAAAAGGAAAAAAAGAAGACATTTAAAAAAAAAAAAAGACATTTAAAAATCGCAATTAAAAAAAAACCTTAGCATTTATTAACTTCTCCCAACCTCCAAGTCTTACCCTCATAATAACACTTTAATGCATTAAAAACAAGCATAAAAAAAATTCTTTGAAATCCAACACATATGAATTTCTTGAAAAGTCCCAACACATATGATTATTATCCCTCATAATAACACTTTAATGCATTAAGAACAAACATAAAAAAAAAAATTCTTGAAAACTCCAACACATATGATTATTATCAAAATATTAAACTTTAATATAATTTAATAAAAAAAAGACATTTAATTCCTTGAAAAGTCTAATACATATGATTATTATCAAAATATTAAACTTTAATATAATATAAAAAAGGAAAAAAAAAAGACATTTAAAAAAAATGACATTTAAAAATCGCAATTCACATATATAGATAATTACAAACACAATCCGTGCATAGAACGGGTGATATGCTAGTTTATAATATAGATAAGTGCTAAGTTTTTTTTTTTTTCAAAAAAAATTAAAAAAATTAAGAAATTAAGGTTCAGATATTGGAGCTCCCACAAAACTTGTGGGTTAGAGATAGATATAAATAAATAGATAAATATAGATATAGATATTTATATTTGTTTTAAATTTTTTTTAATATACAAATTATTTGTTTTGGAAAAGGTACTGCAGTAATTATGAGAGAAGTCAAAAAATCTTGTGGGTTAAGAGAAGTTAATAAATGCTGAGGTTAATTTTTTTTTTTTTAAAAAAAATTTAGAAAATTAGGATTGACATATAAAAGCTCCCATAGGCCTTGGGGGTTAAAAACCCCGTTTTACTTAATATATAGTAAGTACTAGCCTATCACCCGTGCTATGCACGGGATAATTATAGATATTTATATTTATTTTAGATTTTTTTTAGTATATAAATTATGTTTTTTAAGATTTTTTATAAAAATAATTTAACAATCTTATCACTAGCCATAGTGTATGGGAGAAGTTGAAAATGATACTGCAGTAACTATACATGAATTGTAACTATAATTATTTGTATAAAGGGATTTTAAATGCTGATTAGGAAATTTTGACCAAATCAATAATGCAAGTATGTGGAAAGATATGTGGATTGAAAAAATTAATAAATGTTTATCAAGGGATTTTGACCAAATCAATAAATGCTGAGTTTTTTTTTTAAATAAAAAATAAAAAATTTAGAAAATTCAGATTCGGATATTGAAGCTCCCATAGACCTTAGGGTTAAAAACCCCATTTTGCTTAATATATAGTAAGTACTAGCATATCACCCGTGCTATGCACGGGATTAAATTTAAAAAAAAAAAAAAAAAAACCATTCATAGTTATGTCAAACATATTTTTAAATTGTTAGCATAAAATATATGTAATTTTAAAAGAAAATATTGACATTGCATAATTAAAATAATAGAAATAAGAATTTATTACATTTGTTTGAAATTCACTGAATAAATAAATAAATAAAAACATTGAATTAACTACGGAAAATGACTGGTAGCTCGAAAAAAGTGGCCCAATTTTGGCTCGAATCGCAAAACGACGTCGTTTTGCGATTCTTTTTTTTTTGTTGTTGTTCTTTTTCTTTTTCTTCCTTTTCTTTCTTTCTTTTCTTCTTCTTCTTCTTCGTTGAACACAGGAGAAGAACAGAGGGGAAGAGGAGGAGAGACGGAGAAAGAGAGAGGAGAGGAGAGAAGGGCCCCTCCTGTGCCTCCGCCGCCGCCGATCGTCGCAGCATCTCCGATCGTTGCAGCATCAGCTCCGATCATCGCAGCCCCGCCGCAGCTCGTCGCAGCCCCGCCTCATTCAGCCCGATTTTGATGGCCCCCTTCCCTCCAGTTCTCCTTCTTCCTCCTCCTTCCTCCTTCTTCTTTTTCTCTTCTTCTTCTTCTCCGAATTCGAGCCAAATTCGAGCCTCCGAATTCGAGCTACGAATCGGAGTCGATTAACTACAATCACATTTTTTTCTTTGTGAGTGTTTATGTTTATCTGACTTCACAGATATTTGTGATTTCATGATTTGATTTTTCAACTGCAATCACATCACATCACATCACATTTTTCTCCTAATAAAAATAAATAAACGAAAAAAAAAGGAACAATTAAACTAACTACAATCACATTAAAAAAAAGAACTGTTGAACAAACTACAATCACATCACATTTTTTCCATAATAAAAATAAATAAATGAAAACAAAAAAGAACCATTAAATTAATTACAATTACATTAAAAAAAAGAACCGTTGAACTAACTACAATCACTTTTTTTTTTTTTTTTGTGAGTGTTTATGTTTATCTAACTCGAATCATATTAAAAAATCAAATTATAATTATTTTTTTTTGGCCAGACCAAATACAAATAAAAAAAGGAGATAACTTCAATCATAAAAATCACAAATATTTTTATACTATCTAACTACAATCATATTTTTTTCATAATAAAAAAAATAATTGTAAAGAAAAACCATTAAAACAGTAAATAAAACGATTAAATCACATTTAAAAAAAGATCCATTGAAATAGTAAATAAGAAGAATATTTAGAACCATTGAACAAATTACAATCACATTTTTTTTATGAGTGTTTATGTTTATCTAACTTCAATCATATTAAAAAAATCAAATTATAAACAAAAGAAGATAACTTCAATCATACAAATCACAAATTTTTAATGCTATCTAACTACAATCACATTTTTCTCATAATAAAAAAATAAATGAAAAAAAGAACCATTAAAATAGTAAATAAAAAGATTATTTAGAACCATTGAACAAATTACAATCACATTTTTCTTTTTGTGAGTGTTTATGTTTATCTAATTTCAATCATATTAAAAAATCAAATTATAAACAAAAGAAGATAACTTCAATCATACAAATCACAATTTTTTTAATGCTACCTAACTACAATCACATTTTTCTCATAATAAAAAAATAATTGAAAAAAAGAACTATTAAAATAGTAAATAAAAAGATTATTTAGAACCATTGAACAAATTACAATCACATTTTTCTTTTTGTGAGTGTTTATTTTTATCTAACTTCAATCATATTAAAAAATCAAATTATAAACAAAAGAAGATAACTTCAATCATACAAATCACAGTTTTTTTAATGCTATCTAGCTACAATCACATTTTTCTCATAATAAATAAATAATTGAAAAAAAGAACCATTAAAATAGTAAATAAAAAAATTATTTAGAGCCATTGAACAAATTACAATCACATTTTTTCTTTTTGTGAGTGTTTATGTTTATCTAACTTTAATCATATTAAAAAATCAAATTATAAACAAAAGGAGATAACTTCAATTACACAAATCATAATTTTTTTAATGCTATCTAACTGCAATCATATTTTTCTCATAATAAAAAAAAATAACTTTTAAAAAAAACCATTAAAATAGTAAATAAAAAGATTATTTAAAACCATTGAACAAACTATAATCACATTTTTCTTTTTGTGAGTGTTTATGTTTATCTTACTTCAATCATATTAAAAAAATCAAATTATAAACAAAAAGAGATAACTTCAATTATACAAATCACAATTTTTTTAATGTTATCTAACTACAATCATATTTTTCTCATAATAAAAAAAAATAATTAAAAAAAAGAACCATTAAAATAGTAAATAAAAAGATTATTTAGAAACATTGAACACATTACAATCACATTTTTCTTTTTGTGAGTGTTTATGTTTATCTAATTTCAATCATATTAGAAAATAAAATTATAAACAAAATGAGATAATTTCAATTATACAAATCACAATTTTTTTAATGCTATCTAACTACAATCATATTTTTCTCATAATAAAAATAATAATTAAAAAAAGAACCATTAAAATAGTAAATAAAAAGATTATTTAGAAGCATTGAACAAACTATAATCATATTTTTCTTTTATGAGTGTTTATGTTTATCTAACTTCAATCATATTAAAAAATAAAATTATAAACAAAAGGAGATAATTTCAATCATACAAATCACAATTTTTTTAATGCTATCTAATCATCATCAATAATTAAAAAAATCAATCACAAATTAAGTCAATTGATAATTAAAAAACACAATAATTTATTTTCAAAAAACATAGTGTGTTAAAAAGATCAATTACAATTTTTTTGGGTTAAAATACAATCTAATCATCATCAATAATTGGTACGTTATGTGACCCTAATGAGTACAATCCATTTTGTTTTTCAAAAAATAAAAATCAAATCAAAAATTAAGTGAATTGATAGTTAAAAAAACACAATAAATTTTTTTCAAAAAACACAGTGAGTTAAAAAAATCAATTACAATTTTTTTTTTCAAAATACAATCTAATCATTATCAATAATTGGTACATTATGTGACCCTAATGAGTACAATCCGTTTTGTTTTTCAAAAAATACAGTGAGTTAGTTAGTGTATATGTTTATCTAATTTCAATTATATTAAAAAATAAAATTATAAACAAAAAGAGATAACTTCAATCATACAAATTACAATTTTTTTAATGCTATCTAATCATCATCAATAATTAAAAAAATCAATCACAAATTAAGTCAATTAATAATTAAAAAACACAATAATTTATTTTTCAAAAAATATAGTGAGTTAAAAAGATCAATTACAATTTTTTTTTTTGGCCATAATGAGTACAATTCATTTTGTTTTTCAAAAAATACAAGTTAAAAATCAAATCACAAATTAAGTGAATTGATAGTTAAAAAAACACAATAAATTTTTTTTCAAAAAACACAGTGAGTTAAAAAAATCAATTGCACTTTTTTTTTTCTTCAAAATACAATCTAATCATTATCAATAATTGATACTTTAAAAATCAAATCAGAAAAAAAATCAAATCAAATCACAAATATTTTTATGCTATCTAACTACAATAATACTTTTTTCATAAATAATTGTAAAGAAAAACCATTAAAACAGTAAATAAAAGATTAAATCACATTAAAAAAAAAAAGAACCATTGAACAAATTACAATCACATCACATTTTTCCCATAATAAAAAAAATAAATAAATGAAAAAAGGAACCATTGACCAACTACAATCACATTAAAAAAAAAAAAGAACTATTGAACTAACTACAATCACATTTTTTTCTTTGTGAGTGTTTATATTTATCTAACTTCAATCGTATTAAAAATAAAATTAAAATAGTAAATAAAAAGTATAGCGATTCCGGGTTTTTCCCCTTGTTGTACAGTGATCCGGAGTTGGTCCCGTGGACATTAACAGTTGTATCTACCTTGTTGTTATCCTTTAATTCCTTATTCTGAGTTTTAGGATGTGTTGGGCTTGTTTCGAGCAGGTGGGTTGAGCCTTGATCTAAAACCTTGTTTCTGTGTTTTTGGTCGTTCCGCTCGAGCGGGTCTTGGAGCGCTCGAGCGGATATTGCATACTCACAGTATTTTGGTGCTCTGCAAAACTTCTGCTGGTTGGTTTTCCACGCTCGAGTGGGTTTCTTGCGCTCGAGCGTGTCGCGCTCGAGCGGCTAGTACATTTTTGGTGTAAGTTCTGGGAGTTAGAAATTTGCGCTCGTGCGGACTAGTTTTTCACGCTCGAGCGGATGAGCTTTATTCTTGTGTCTTGGTGCTCGAGCGGGCATTCTTGCGCTCGAGCGGAACATGGTTTTTGTTCTTTACGCTCGAGCGTTGTGTTTTCCGCTCGAGCGGTAATGTCGTATAACAGAGGGCAGCTGGGCATTTTGAAATCATTTTCTACGCTTCCTCTCTCTCTCTTACTTTCCAAAAAGATATTTTGAGAGCTTCTCTCTCTAGAAACTCCCTTCTCTCTAGGGTTTGATCTTGTTAGAGTGCTTTCCTCACCTTCGGCCTTTGTAAAACTTGTGTTGATCGTCGAGGGCTACGTTTTGATCCAAAAATATTGAGTTTTGGAGCACGTTGAGTTTCTTCATCTTCTCCGTTGGGTGTCATCTTTCGAGGTATGGATAACCTACTCCATCTTATGAGTATTGTCTTTAAATTTTAGCATTTTGATATGTTGGGGGTTGTTGGGTAATTTTGAAAAGAGTTTGGGCCTTTGTGTAATTTTACAAAAGTTGGAGTTTTATTTATTTGAACCTATATGCATGTTTGGTATGGAGAAATGAGTTAAATGTTGGATTGTTGATAGAGATGAAACCTTAGGGTTGTTTTGTAGATTATGGATAAAGCCCTAATTACATAGATAAATTAATTGGTATAATTAATTTTGAGAAATGAAGAATTGAATTGAGAATGTTGAAACCGGGAATGTGTGGGATTAAAGGGTATAGATGGATTTTACTTATCGCACACCTATATGAAATGTTGATGTCATATCCATTTGATGCATTTATTTCCTGTTTAGAAATAATTGCTTTGGGCTACCGGTGGAGGGTAGTTTTGATTGTTGTAGACAATGCATGATGATTAGACAAACGAAAACTAATCAATGGAATGTGTCATAGAGCATGACGGTTGATAGAATACATTAACTTTATGTATTGATTGATTGTGTATATGACCTATGTGTTTATATGCTTTATGTGTAGAGGAGGAGATGGGGGATGTACTCCGCGGTTTAGGGGAAGATGGGGGATGGACCTCTAAACCGGATAGGGTTGGGAGGAGATGGGGGATGAACTCCGTAGATACAGCTCATATGCTTATCTAGAGAAGTGTAGATACAGCTCATATGCTTATCTAGAGAAGTGTAGATACAGCTCATATGCTTATCTAGAGAAGTGTAGATACAGCTCATATGCTTATCTGTTTAAGTGTTGATATGGCCAATATACTTATCTGTTTAAGGTGTAGATACAGCTTATATGCTTATCTATTAAGTGTTGATATAGGTAACATGCTTATCTGTTTAAGTGTTGATATAGCTCATATGCTTATCTATTGAAGAGGTTGTTTGATTTGATGTAGCATTAAAATGTATATCATCATCATTTGTGAAGTATGGGAATGGTTTATGAGTTGTTGTTACAACATCAAAATGTGTATCCATAATGAGTTTCGAAAGTGTTTAAAAGATTAATCTTAATCTCATTAAGTTATATTGCTAGGTTTGAGCCTTGTTTTCAAACTCAATTTTGAGAAAGAAGTGGAAAAAAAAAAAAGAAATGTAACATGGACTGTAGTGTGTTATAAGGGGATGTATCGGTGTTGACCATCTATCAGTTGCTATTATTTTAGTCAATGTTTATGGTTGGTTTAGTATATTTCTACTGGGCTGTGGCTCACCCTATAAGGGACACCATTTTCAGGTACAGGAAGCATGCCACTTCCAAGGGCGTAGTTTGGGAGGCTAGAGGCAGACAGACTGTCTTTTTTATTGTTCCGCTTTCTTTGATGTATTACATGTAAATTCAAGCCAAGGGCTTAAGATGTATTGAGTTAGTACTCCTCTATTTTTGTAACCAAGTGTTAACTTGGAAAGCTGTGAGCCCGTAGGGCATTTTCTTTTGTTATTAGCATGTAATATTTCTGTAAGAACTATTCTGATTAATAGAAAGATGTTTATTTCTTGTACATCCTTGCATGTCTGAAATGATGGGTTTTATGTATTATTTCGAGGGTGTTACAAAAAGATTAAATAACATTAAAAAAAAACCATTGAACTAATTACAACAATCATATTAAAAAAAAAAGAGCCATTGAACAAACTACAATCACATCACATTTTTCGGAGCGCCCTTCGTGGATACCACGATTGGCCAATCGTGGTGGATACCATGCTAAATGGAAAACTTCGGCTACTACTTCTGTCTCAGCTATAGATATAGAGCCATTGAACAAACTACAATCAAACCATTGAACTACTTCGTGGATATTACGAAATGTACATATTCGGCCAATCGTGGTGGATACCACAATTGGCCGGATAAGTCTCCGGATTCGGAGCGCCCTTTGTGGATACCACGATTGGCCGAATAAGCCTCCGGATTCGGAGCGCCCTTCGTGGATACCACGATTGGCCAAACAAGTCTCCGGATTCGGAGCCCTTTTGGGTGCATGACATCTAAGGGCCGAATAAGTCTCCGGATTCGGAGCGCCCTTCGTGGATACCACGATTGGCCAAACAAGTCTCCGGATTCGGAGCCCCTTTGGGTGCATGACATCTAAGGGCCGAATAAGTCTCCGGATTTGGAGCGCCCTTCGTGGATACTACGATTGGCCGAATAAGTCTCCGGATTCGGAGCGCCCTTCGTGGATACCACGATTGGCCGGATAAGTCTCCGGATTCGGAGCGCCCTTCGTGGATACCACGATTGGCCGAATAAGTCTCCGGATTCGGAGCGCCCTTCGTGGATACCACGATTGGCCGGATAAGTCTCCGGATTCAGAGCCCCTTTGGGTGCATGACATCTAAGGGCCGAATAAGTCTCCGGATTCGGAGCGCCCTTCGTGGATACCACGATTGGCCAAACAATTCTCCGGATTCGGAGCCCCTTTGGGTGCATGACATCTAAGGGCCGAATAAGTCTCCGGATTCGGAGCGCCCTTCGTGGATACCACGATTGGCCAAACAAGTCTCCGGATTCGGAGCCCCTTTGGATGCATGACATCTAAGGGCCGAATAAGTCTCTGGATTCGGAGCGCCCTTCGTGGATACCACGATTGGCCGAATAAGTCTCCGGATTCGGAGCGCCCTTCGTGGATTCCACGATTGGCCGAATAAGTCTCCGGATTCGGAGCACCCTTCGTGGGGATCACGATTTAACTGACCAACTACATGGTTCCTAATTGGAGCCGATCGATGCATGTTCGAACGTTTACATCACGCAATACAAAAGCTGACAATAAATTGAGATAGGGCGTTTAATTACGCACAAAACATTTCAAAAGCTGCTAATAAAGAAATTCTATTTATTCAAAAGCCGCCAAACATTTCAAGCATTTGATAAAGTAATTCTATTTATTCAACATTATGGCCCACTAAGTCGGCGTCTTCGTCGTCGCTTTTCTCAATTTCGAACTCGGGATACGGAAGGTAATGCCGATGATATAGGGGCGAAGCCGAATTTATGCCCACGGACCCAAGAGCTTCCACGGTTTGAAGGGCCTTGATCCAGCCATGCTTGAAACCACGATTTTCGCATCGGCAGACTTCCTCAGCTAGGTCTGTTTTGGTCTTCTTGATCCCAGCCTTTAAGCCGTCCTGATATCCTCTCTCATAACCCGAGGCCTCTCGGTTCGCCCTCTCCCCCATGCTTTTCGCTTGACTGTCCACCACCGACTCGGCCGCTCGAACACTCTTCAGCTCCCGAAGCTCACTCTCAACCTTTTTCGCGCGAGCCTCCAGACTACGATTCCTTTCGTTGTTTTTCTCACTCTCGCGTCAGGCTTCGCGCAGACGCATCCCGACTTCATAAGCGCTATACAGTCCCTTGACAGCCCCATGTATGCCATCCCGAAATACTTCGAAATCTCGACGTCCGACCATCGACTGTTGGACCTCCGGCGGAAAAATCTGCCGAGCGAACTCGACTGCCACATATGGGTCTTTAATTATAGAATCCGCCTCCGTCATTGGTCTATTCTTCACGAGAACCGTAAAACTCAACGGTCGTGGCGCCGCGTCAGGCTCAACTTGCGGTCGTGGGCGCGGGGAATCTCCCCGTTGTCCGTCCTTTAGGGGTGATCTGCTTCGACGACTAGGGGGCCGCTCTTTTTCCCGATCCATGGATGCTCTTCTTCTCGTGTGAATAGGCTCGCTTCTGCGATCCATTTTGACCGCTAAACCCAGCCAATGTTGGCCCCTGCCAGGTTTGGATCAAGCCTGAATAGAAATGAGTCAAGTTGTTGGCATGAACTCGCCCATTTATTCTGGGGTACATGCAGCTCCCCCGAGAAAACGTCAGAAAGACTGAGCGCCAAACGTCGTATGCCCCTCAGCCAGCCGACGATTCAGAGCCATCGGCTCATTCGGTTCCTCAGGCTCGCGCCCTGGCTAAGGCAAGGGCAGATTCATTAATCTAGTCGGCTATATTGCAAGCGCTATCGCCGGTTAACCTAAGATCGCTGGGGCAAGGGCGGACTCATTGATCTAGCCGGCTATATTTTCAAACGATAACGCTGAGTAATTTACGCCTCAGCCAGCCCACGATTCAGAACCATCGGCTCATTCGGTTCCTCAGGCTCGCGCCCTGGCTAAGGTAAGGGCAGATTCATTAATCTAGTCGGCTATATTTCAAGCGTTATCACCGGTTAACCTAAGATCGCTGGGGCAAGGGCGAATTCATTGATCTAGCCGGCTATATTTTCAAATGATAACGCCGAGTAATTTACGCCTCAGCCAGCCCACGATTCAGAACCATCGGCTCATTCGGTTCCTCAGGCTCGTCCCTGGCTAAGGCAAGGGCAGATTCATTAATCTAGTCGGCTATATTTCAAGCGTTATCACCGGTTAACCTAAGATCGCTGGGGCAATGGCGGATTCATTGATCTAGCCAGCTATATTTTCAAACGATAATGCCGAGTAATTTACGCCTCAGCCAGCCCACGATTTAGAACCATCGGCTCATTCGGTTCCTCAGGCTCGCGCCCTGGCTAAGGTAAAGGCAGATTCATTAATCTAGTCGGCTATATTTCAAGCGCTATCGCCGGTTAACCTAAGATCGCTGGGGCAAGGGCGGATTCATTGATCTAGCCGGTTATATTTTCAAATGATAACGCCGAGTAATTTATGCCTCAGCTAAGGCAAGGCCAGATTCATTAATCTACCCGGCTATCTTTTCAAATGATAACGCCGAGTAATTTATGCCTCAGCCAGCCCTCGATTCAGAGCCATCGGCTCATTCGGTTCCTCGCCCGCGCCCTGGCTAAGGCAAGGGCAGATTCCTTAGTCCGATCGTCCAAGCTCAAAATTAAGTAATATCATTCTTCATCAGCAAAATTGAGCACAACTTATGACATTTTATATATGCAAAATAAATAAGCTATAAGCCCGCACAAAAATGTCTGACAAAACAATTGTAACAATACATCTGTGAAATCCTAACAGTCAATTGCCCAGCTCAGCCTTCGGAATCAGTCTCCAACGGCTCGACATCCACATGCTCATATGGCATTGGCATAGTCAGTGAAACTCCAGCTGCAGCAAGGGCTTTGTGCCAGCCATGCTTGAACCCCCTGTTTTCGAACCGCGGGACCTGGTCCACATATTCGGCGAGCCTAGCATCTTTCCCGGCTTCGAATACTTTGGAAGCAGCCGCCTTCATGTCAGCCAACTCAGCCTCCAGGCTGGCAACCGCCTTCTGGGACAATCTCAATGCCGTTTCGCTCGCGTCCGCCTTCTTCTTAGCGTCTGCTCGGGATTGATCTGCAATGCTAGCCTTTTCTACTTCGGCCTCGGCCCGAGAAGCTTCCTTGTTCGCTCTCAAAACTGCATCCTCGGCCCTCTTCCTCTGGCCCTCTACTTGCTTTCGTAAGCGGTCAATCTATTTGACGGCGTCGAGATGCCGACGTCCCATGTCGGCTATCCTTCCGACGGTCTGCAAAGGAAGAACCCAAAAACATAACCTCAACAATACTTGGATAAAGTGAAGAAAAGTCAGAATACGTACCAGAAGTGCCGATTGCGCGGTTAGTGCTGTTGCATTCAGATCTGGTTCCACCCAGAAAGCCTCCATATCAGACGGCAACGACACGGACGTAGCCACACCGAATGTGACTTCTGGATCTTTAAGCGCCGAAGCGTTAGAGGGAACCGGCATGTCCTTTACCATTGGACGAATGACAAAAGGAACAACCTCATTAGATCCCTCCAATCGAGGACGCTTACCACCTTGTTCGTCTGAACCGGCCTTGAGGTCAGCAGAGCGTTTCTCTGCCTTTTCCTCAACTTTTTGGCCGACTTCCCCGACCAACGGAGATTTGGCATTCTGACCTTTTTCCGTCTCCTCTACAATCCCCAAGGACTCTGATTCGGCAACAGGGAGTGGGAGTCGAGATTCAGTGGCAGGCGGTATTTCAAACGAAAGGCCCTCCGCTCTTCGCCGTGCGGCTAACCTCTCCGCATTCGCCTTTTTGGCAAGCTTTGTCAGACTCAATCCGGCCATATCCGCGGAGTCTATGACGGAAAGATCCTCTAAGCGTTGAAAAACGTCGGCAGAAAGAAGATCCCCTGGTCCCGATGTAAATGGAGGATCGACGGGATCCAATACCTCCTCAGACTCAGTCTCGGATTGATCTGATTCGGCGATATCAGCTACCTCATTTCGCTCCGAATGGACCCTTCAAAGCCTACCTGCTTCAAGTTTTTGAAGTCAGACAGAATAAGAGCAGTAAGGGAATCTTCACCCTTCGGAATCGGTATGTTTTCCGCCGCCAAGAAGGTTGTGTATGTCAGCTCGTAACAAAGCAGAATGTGAGCCGCCCTCCCCTGTTTCTGAAGACTTCGACGGCCGAAATACCTGAGAGCAACCCTAATATCTGAAAGAACGGCGTCGTGGGTTGAAGATAGTACCTTTTTCAAACCCCTCCCTGCACGAGACGAAGCCGTAAGATTTCAATGGAATAGGTTTTACAATAAAAATGAACACATGACAAAAACAAGGAGACACTCGGCGACCTGGCTCGCCCCTCCGTCTAGGAGTAGGGTCAACACGATCCTCCCCTTCGCCAAATTCCCAGTTACCCTGGACAACGACCATAACATCATCAACTCGTTTCCCAGAGCTGGAAAGCATAGTGATTAGTTGATGGTCGGTGTCCTTAGCTCTAAGGAAATAACGCCCTTGCCGACCGGAGGACTTAGCCAAGGCATAGCAGTGCCGGATAACCGGAATGCCAAGGTTAATTCCAAGGCGACGATTCAACGCTACAATCCCCATTATAATTCTAAAGAAATTCACGTTAGGTTGAGAAGGGATTAAATCCCAATGGCGAAGCACAGCCCTTAGAAATGGGTGTAGAGGGAAGCGGACTCCACCCTCTGCGATTGACAAGAGAGGAAAGACGATTGTGGTTTCGTCCTCCCTCTCCATGTCAAGGGTGCCGTCTGCCAAAAGTGATAGACGGACGTCATCAGGAATAGAGAAATGGCGTCTAAAACCAGCAATTCGATCTGATGAGAGGAGGTCTTTCAAATGTTTCACCATACTCTACAGTTGACACAGATATGCCAAAGAATAAAATGGGAATAGTTCTCGAAGCAAAGAAGTGGAAAACTTATAGAGGGTGAAGAAGATATTGGAGGAGACAAAATTGCAAGAACGATCCAAAAGGCAACCCAGCGACCAGTATCATGGAATGCGAATCCGAAGGGACGCCAATCTTTAAAAACGCAATGAATAGGTATGTACGAAGAGGCGGGAAGTCGGTTAGACGTATGCTTTGTGGGCCCAATCACCAAAATTTTGGTTGGGTATTCAAAATTTGGAACCAAGCACTCCAGCCAACAGACGTTGGGAGAATGCTTGGGGGGCAATTGTGGGAGCCGAATAAATAGAAGAGTCGGAAGGGATGTATCCCAGAAGTCAGAGACTGTTCGGCTCCGTACTAATCAACTAAGATACCGAATACATTGAGATCGCCGAATAGACGGGAGATGTATGTTGGAATAAACAAAAGGATAATAAGTAAAAAGTGGGCTCTGGACCCGAGGTCCAGAGAATGAGTATAAATACAAGAGCTTCAAATTTAGAAAGATAGGTAAGAATCACTTCACTAAACTTAGTAAACAAGCTTTCTTGAGTATAAGAACTGACTTGCCCATCGGATTGCTAACCCCGGCACCCCCGACCGGAGTGTTTGTCTTTGCAGGTGACTAGCTGAGGATCAAGAGCGTCTCCCAGGATCTGAAGAGTATTTCCAGAACCACTTCCCCACAGATATCAAATGCAATGCAAGCACAAAACACATCAAAGGGCCCCAACCCCTATCATGATTGATCAGGAGGCAAGGGATGCATGCTCAATGAAATGCAACCTAGGCATGGAGGCTAAGTATGCAACATGAACATTCAAATGAGCAATGTATACTAGGCACGCAACCTAAACATGTAAGCAAACATGGAATGCAATAACATGCGATGATGGACTTAAACTAACATGGATAGCTCGCAAGCATGCCAAAATCAGTGGCCATTAGATGAAAATAAGACACTCGAAATGCGTGCACACGTACACGCAAACCGAGGACCGAACCTAAGGCATCAAATGCCACTCTACTAAAGCATGGCAAGGCATGGAACATGGTATGCAAACATGCAAACTTCAGTACTAAATCATGATGCTAAACAGCCCCGAAGCATGGAAACATGGCACCCGATGCATGAGATGAATCCCGAAACATAAAACTAGGCACATGTATTGACCTATAGCTATACAAAGCATGCATTTTTTGATCATGAAGCATGAAGACAGAACCGAGGCAGTCCCAAAATATGCACATTTCTAGTTCAAAGTGTGGCCAAAAAGTGCTAGCAAGATGGATTAAAATAGCATGCAAATTTCACTAGTAAACATGGTTTACATGGCAAGTGTATGAAGCAAGTGAGAACTCATCAAACCAGCAAAAATCAGTGAACTAAACATGTGAAAATATGCCCAAATAACCTCGGAAATGAAGCCAACACATGCAAAAATGATGAGCTCCTTTAGAGGGCTATACAAGGGGTTATTAAGCACATACAAGATGGACACTCAACAAAGCCAAACCAACTCTAGAAATGGCCTATAGGGGTCCTAAAATCCACTGAAAAATGCCTGAACTGAGCTCAAGAAGTGTGCAAATATAGGCCCCTTTGTAAAGCCAAAAAGGGTATCAAACAAGACAACAAGGAGAGGGGATGGCCCTCTCCTTCTTAGGATCTTAAACCACCATCCTCACCACTGAAATCCCTCAAGATTTCAGTTGTGAGGAGGCCCAAACAAGGTGGTCCTAGAGCTCACTAAAAATGCACAAAAAAGAGGCCAAACAAGGCCTAAGAGGGGGTAGACAACCCCAAACACAAAAGTGTTCTTGAACAAACTTAAAAAGGAGCTAAAAAAAAGACTTTTTCAGTTATACACAAAGCTTAAATCAGCATGCAAGACAGGTCAAAAGCTAATGCAAGATTGGGGAAACTAAAGCAAAGAAGTTACCCTTGAAGAACCTTTGATGAACAGCAAGGTTAGACCTCTTCTTGTGACCAAAACTAGCTTAAAACTCCAAGAACAAACCCTCAAGGCCTCTCAAGTCGAAGTGTGGTGTAATGGTGTGTGTGTTGGTGCAATACTATGGTCAAAACACACTTTAAGGCTCTTAAACACACACCGAGGATGAGAGAGAGGGAGATATAGAGAGAGAGGGTGTATATATATCAGATATATATGCCCTAGGTCTGGTTTTTGCTCAACCAAAACAATGGAGGAGGAGGCTTCCTTATATAGACAATGGAAATGGTGTAAAGCTTCTCAAAGAAGCTATACAAAAGGGTCAAAGGAACCAAGCTTCTAAGAGAAGCTAATGCAAAGGTGCAAGCTTCTTGAGGAAGCCAAGACAAGGGGTCAAAGCTTCCTCAAGAAGCTTTGAGCAAAGGGTGCAAAAAGAGGGTCAAAAAGGGTGCAAAGGGTGCAAAACAGCCACACACGTGCATGGGGAGGAGAGTGTGTGCATTCCAGCTGGCACAGTTGGCATCCATTCAATCTGTAGAATACTCCGAAAGGCCGTCGGCCAGCAAACTTGGTCGGTCAGCCATCTTTTCTGGCCGGTTGGCCATCTATTTAACTGGTCGGCCATCTATTTGGTCAGTCGGCCATTTGTTTTGGCCGGTCGGCAGGAAAAATCTACTCTGCAGGTCCAACTTCAAACGGGCATAACTTCTTCATATGAACTCCTTTTCAGGTCATTCTTGTGTCAAAATTGAAGCCCCGGAAGTAAGCTTTCCAATGGAATCAGCCTTGCATCAAAATTCCAAATGTAAAAAAAGTTATGCTTGTTTTGGTGAAGGATTCTTAGTTTTGGTCCAACCGGGATGATGCCCAACTTCAACCAATCATATCTCCGTCCTCCGGACGCGGATTTAAGAGATTCTTGAATGAAAAATGAAGCCCCGGAAGTCTTCTTTCCAACGGTAGTGGCCTCATAGCTTAACTCCAAGTGTATAGACAGATAAGCTTGATTTAGCGAGGACTGCTCGTCCCTCTCTTAGCGATTCTTGCCTATCTTCTTTTCCAACTTGGTTTCTCCCCTCTTCTCCTCTTTTCTTCAACTTCAAACCCCTAAGCAAGGTGTTTTGAAAGATTTTTCAAAGATTTCATCTCTCTTTCATTTATCTCCACTTTGTCCTTGCTCGGTTTATCGAAAAGCGCAACATTTACCGAAATGCGAGCGTCGGAACATCGTAGGAACTTTATTTCAAAAAAGTTTTGAAAGAGAGGGTTTTAAGGTCTAAAAACCATTCAAAATAGCTTTGGTCCAAAATGGGGTGTGAAGTTGGGATTTGACCCTCTCATTGCCGAAGAAATTGAATCTTTGCCCTGCACACCTTTCTCCACCAAGTAAACCATCAGTAATGCCCAAGTCTTAAGGGCGGTCAAAAATGGGGTGTCAACACCTGTATGGAGACAGTGACAGCAGTCACAAAATTGGCTCACCGATTGCAGAATAGGACGAGTGAGCTTCATCAGGTCAATGCCCAACTCTCTCTGCTCCAGCGCATGTATAAGGATGCGCGAGCAAAATAGGCGCACTGAAGGCCGAAAATAAAGAGCTTAAACGGAAGACCACCTCCATGGCTCAATTTGGAGCAACGTCGTTCTTGGCCTTTGTTAGTCAGCGGGGAGTCGTTGCTCTCGACGAAAGCATGAGGGCAGGGGCGTCAAGGGTCGTCCAAGGTGATAAAAAGAAGAAGAAAATGATGGAAGAGGCGAGTAAGTAAGATCGGCGTATGGCTAGAAAAAAAATGAAGGGTTTTTTTTTTTTTTTTGTATGTTTATTTTGATCGGCGTGTGGCCATAAAAAAAAAATGAAGGTTTTTTTTTTTTATGTAAATATTTGTGTTTTGATTTGTTTTTGTTTTTGTTTTTATGTTTAAGTACTGAAAAAAGAAATTAAAAAGCAGAAAAAAATAAGAAAATTAAGTCCAAACAAAAAATAATAATGAGAAAAAAAATAAAAATAAAAGAAATTAAGTCGGCATCCGAGTAACTAATTAAATAAAATGCAACATCTCTAAGATAAAACAGTCTCAAATTTTAAGTGCCAACAAGATATCTAAAAATTCTTTTTAACAGCACTGAGATGTGATTCCTTAAGATTTGGTTGATATCTAGCACACATACAAACACTAAACATAATATCGGATCTACTTGCAGCTAAATAAAGAAGTGAGCCGATCATACCTTGATATTTTGTTTGATCTATGGACTTACCTTTTTCATTCTTGTCTAGCTTAATGGATGTGCTCATAGGTGTTCCAGCTATTTTTGAGTCATACATACCCGCAGGCAGGGGCAAACAGGCAATATAATCAAAGAGATGTGCCCGCAGGCAGGGGCAAAATGCAACTGACAATGCAAGAAGCCGAACATAACTTATGACCATGCAAAGAAACAAAGGGACGTATCCTGGTGTTTAGGAAGGAAAGAGAAACATAGGGACGTATCCCGGTGTTTCGAAAAGAAATAGAAACATAGGGACGTATCCCAGTGTTTCAGAAGGAAGAGAAACGTAGGGACGTATCCCGGTGTTTCGGAAAAAGAGAAGAAACATAGGGACGTATCCCGGTGTTTCGGAAAAAGAGAAGAAACATAAGGACGTATCCCGGTGTTTAGGGACATATCCCGATGTTTAGGGACGTATCCCAGAGATTAGGGACGTATCTCAGAGGTTAGGGACGTATCCCAGAGGTTAGAAAGGAAGGGGACACATAGAGACGTATTCCGGTGTTTCGGAAAGGCAAGAGAAACATAGGGACGTATCCCGGTGTTTCGGAAAGGAAAGGAGAAACTTAGGGACGTATCCCAGTGTTTCGAAAAGAGAAATAAACATAGGGACGTATCCTGGTGTTTCGAAAAGAGAGAGAAACATAGGGACGTATCCCGGTGTTTCAAAAAAAAAGAGAGAAACGTAGGGACGTATCCCGGTGTTTCAAAAAAGAGAGAGAAACGTAGGGATGTATCCTGGTGTTTCAGAAGGAAAGAGAAACATAGGGACGTATCCCGGTGTTCCGCAAAGAGAGAGAAACGTAGGGACGTATCCCGGTGTTTAGGGACGGTATAAGCATCAGAACGTATTCCGAATGCTCTTAACCAAAGAGGGGGAAAACATAGGGACGTATCCCGGTGTTTAGGGACGTATCCCAGAGGTTAGGGACGCATCCCAGTGGTTAGGGAGGAATGTGAAACATAGGGACGTATCCCGGTGTTCCGCAAGGAAAGAGAAACATGGGGACGTATCCCGGTGTTTCAGAAAGGTATAAGCATTAGAACGTATTCCAAATGCTCTAAACCAGAGGAGGTCTAACCCATCGCACGCGCGAGGAGAAAGAATGACAATTACAAGTGACAAGGTGAATAACAATGCAAGTAATGAGCATAACAATGCTAGATAGATGTGCATACTCAATGCAACGAATAAGCATAACAATGCTAGTGAAGTGGGTGCATAACAATGCAATTGGAATGTGCTTGACAACGCATATTTGAAACAAAATGCCGAATAAGGGAATACAAGCCTTAACAAGACCAATTCAAACACAACCTCCGATTTACCTCTCAGAGGGGTCACAATATATTCAACTCAAAAACGGGCACACCCTGTTCATATTAGAGAGAGATAACATCTGCTGCTGCTTTAATTGCCATTCTGACTTGAAGCAGGCTTACACTTGGAATAGAGGCACGCTCATTCTTCGGAACACTGACAAGGTCTGAAGAGGTACATCCGGAATACAATCTTAGAATTCACTGAGGGTGAAACACACTCAGATGCTTCGATTTTCCCTCTTTTCTTTTGCTTTGCAGTCTGGAACCCATATAGCTTCAGATAGGTCCTTGTTTTACTGTTCACACTTATCGGGGGTGGACCCTGCAGTTTTCGAAAGAACAAATTCTTTTTTTTTTGCACAAATGTGGAGAATGGCATAGCACTCTGAGCACACAACAAATCATTTTTGAAATTGAGAAAATGAGTTCTCGACCGGATATTGAGCCTATGACTGAACACAGCAAAGACGACCCAACAACGGAAAATAAAGGTAAACAACCTAAACACATCTATCGACACTCGAAGTGACTCAAAACAAGAATCGAGACAGACAAAACAAAACACAAGACTCAAATGTGCACAGGGAGCCTGTTTCACCGAGTATTATTTCCCACCCTTTCTCACTTGTGATTCTCACATCACTTGGCACTCAATCTCTAGTTTTCTAAAAAAAAAAAAAGCCCTTTTCTCACTTTTTCTCTCAACGCACATCTCTCTATTCTTCAATCTCTCATTTTTTGTCCCTCCCCTGGGTGGTTGTTGGATAAATAGAAAGTTGTGGGCTCTTGCCCCTAGCATTCTGCTAGATTCTTCTTCTTGTTCACAACAGTGAGTTTCTTCCACAGAGGGGCTGCGCTACAATTGGGTGTGTAGCAAATCTGCAGCTGACATCGGTTAACGATGCTTTGCTGGGGAGTTTAGACGTGATCAGATCTGTCCAGATAAAGGAGTGGAACATCTTGTCCCATTCCAGCTCGTGCCTCGCACTTGGCTTGATACCTCGTTGTTTGGAGGATGTGAGAGCTTTCTTCCCTTTTGTGGTCAGCTTCAGTTGTGCCCTTTTCTGGCAGGTAGAGTGCCCTTTCTAGCAAGTATGTTGACAATAGGGGAAAGATAGAACACCCGACTCAACTGTGCCCCTAGTTCATCATTTTGACCATTTTTGTTTTTGGCTTTCTACTAAAACAATTTTGACCAAAATAAGAGTTAGATTAACATACTTGTTCGATTTTTAATTTAAAATCATGCAAGTCAAGCTATGAGCACTGAAAATTTTATTTTTTTGAGTCCAAGAAATGGTCCAGTTTTGGAAAAGATGGAACAATTTTCGAGAAAATTAGTCAACCTTAGTAAAAACTCTCAAAAATTATTTTTGCAAACGGTCACTGCTCAACGAGCGTAGAACCTACTCTTGAGATGCACAACCTCAGATCCATAGCAATGGAAAATTGCCCCTTGTTTTGAAGGACACTGCATGGCAACGGAAAGTTGCCCCTTGTTTGAATGGCACCGCAGCGTATTGTAGACAATCTTTATGGTAATGATCACAACCGAACTCTCGGATACAGAGAAGGCGAGGATCATCAAAACCAATACATGGACACACTTGATTTGGAGGTGTTTGTGGCTGGACTTCAAAGTGAAGTTGCCTACGTATCCCAAACATGGGAATCAAGCCTTACGTAGTTCGGGGGTAAGGCACACTCGGGTATTAACCTCTCCTTTTGCGCTCTAACTTTTGCCAAGGCCGCCCTTTCGGGTTTTCAACCTTGCGAGCTTTGTTCTTCTTTTCTTTTCTTTTCATTCTTTTCAATTTTTTTTTATTTTTCTTCATTTCATTCTTTTCTTTTTCTTTTTTCTTTTTTTTTCTTTTTTTGTTCTTTTTGTTCTTTTTCTTGCTCTAACTTTTGCTTGGGTCGCCCTTCCGGGTTTTCGACCCAGCGAGCCTCTCAAGGGGTAAAAGTGTAGCTTGGTCCATGTCAAATGGTTCTGAGATCCTGAAGTCATCTGAATCCAGGAGAATGGCTGCTGTTCGCTGACGATGCAGGAGTTCATCCAATGGGGGGTTGAATTTGCCCCTAGTGTTGTGGATAGGACTCAGTTGTTCTTCAGCAATGCTTTCTCCTTTCTTCCCTTCTGGGATTTGGCATTCTTGCCGATCTTCATCTTTGACTCTTCGAGCACTTTTGAAATTCTTTTGCCCCTAGTTTGAGGGGTGCTTCTGATCTAGCTTTGCGAGCTTCTTTTGATGACTTTGTTGCCGCTAATTCACGGGCTGCTTTGAATTTGGCCACACAGGCCTGACATTGCGGTTGACCGTTGAACACTCTGAATTAAGGTCCAAGGTTTTGAAAGCAAGGGATCGAGTCTCGAGGCTGAGAGCGATCCTAGGCTACACAATCTCAAGAGCGATTCCACACAGGCCTTCGTAGGATCGCGCAAAACAGTTTTTTGAAATCTTTTAAGAAAGCGACAAATCGCTCGCGCTGAAGACAATGTAGAACCAATCTAGATCAAAGCTAGGGTCCTTCTCAGTACTCACGTTAACAAGCATGATTTCATTCATTAAGGGCTTATCATGCCTCTCTTTCTCTCAGTTTAATCAAATTTTTACAAATCCCGAGGAATTCCTTCCTCTTCGTTTTCACCGCAATGTTCAAAAAGGTTTTGAAAAACTTAGGTTAATGCAATGAGTTAAAAGGCACAGAAGACCAGGTGAAAAGCACTGTCGTTTCATTCAAGTTTGCTGGCACAACAGGTTCAAAGTAGGAACAAGCACAAAAGCATGAAAACCACAGCTGTTTCAATTAGATCTACTGGTGTAACTGGCCCCCCGGTAGAAACAGACTCAAAAGAAAGCGAAAAGACAAACACAAAACAAAATAGTGATATCCGAGGTAACGCCCTTGGGATCACCTAACTCCAACGCAACAGGACTGACTCGAAACCACAAGACAGACCCGAAACAAAAAGACTGACTCAAAACAGAGAGACAGACTCAAAATAACACAACAAGACTGACCCAATACCTAAGTCAGAATGTACAAAAACCAACATTCGCAAATGCTCAAAACAGTGCATGCCATACACCACATCTGAAATAAACTGAACGCTGCTCGCAGGTGGTTCATCCCCTGATCACATCATATTATCCCCCACAGGTTCACTGATCAAGTGCCGATATACTTTGCAGAGCTTGGTGCGATGATGACCTCATTGTCAATCAAATTTTGTATCTCGTGACGAAGACGGACGCAACCGTCAGTGTCATGACCGGTTTGTTGATGGAAAACACAGTACTTAGTCGGGTCATGCTTTGCAGGGAGAGGATCGGGTAGAGGCCGTTGTTCTAACGGTTTCAGATGTCCTTTCCTGAGTAGGACCCTTAGAGCTTTAGACAAAGGCATAAAGAGTGGGGTGAAAACCCTCTTGCTTCGGGGTAGATAGTCTGAAGTTCGGGGGTTTGAAGTGGATGCACCAACAAAGGGGGTGGCTGCTCTTGGTGTGGTGGTGGCGACCATGCCCACATCTGAAGTCCTAGCAGCTGCGTCACCGCTGGTGGTCGTATTCGAACTGCGGGTAAACGCCCTCCTGGGCTGCTCCTTTTCCTGGTCAATGAGGCCCTGCTTCATAGCGTCCTCGATCTGTACTCCCATCTCATGCAGATCTGAAAAGGTAGGGAAGGGAAGCACGATCATTTTCTGCATCAGTTTGGGTTGGAGGTTGCGCACAACCATCCTTATCTGGTCTTTGTCGGAAGGCCTTATAGTCATCATCGAGGCCTTTGCTCTCCATCTCGCCACAAACTCTGAAGAACCCTCCTTTGGCTCTTGGCGGGTGACTTCAAGATCACGAGTTGTGACCTCAATCTGTGTGTTGTAGGAGTATTGATCACTGAAGGCCTCAGCCATCTCTTCCCAATTCTATTTCACAGAGTTCTCTAATTTCGCATACCAGATTGCGGCTATCCTAGACATGGTTCGACCGAATAGTGATAGCTTCTGGGCTGTGGTCAAACCCATTGGTCTCAGGATATCAGAAAACAGGTGGAGGTGCACCATTGGGTCTCCAGAGCCATCGAATCGATCGATATGTGGCATCTTGAATCGATCTGGTAATGTCACCACTGAGTCGGTATAACCATTCTCTATATCAGGAATAGAGTGGGCCCCCTGAGACTTTTTGAACAATTTCTCAAGCTTGCTCACTTTCAATGCTGTGGGGTCCGTCTTGAACTCGAAGGGAGAGTCCGGTAGATTGGTAAGTGTTTTGGATAGCTTGGGTAAAATTGGGGGCGAAGCCGGCCTTACCGGAATATCCGTACCTTCCTGGACATTGGGTGTTTCCCCAGGTGTCTGAACCCCTAGTGGTGGAGCTTGATGTGAAGCAGATGCTCCGGTTTGCTGCTCTAGCCTGGCAATTGTCTCTGCCTATTGGGCTATGACCACAGCCTGTTGCTTGGCGAATTCTGCTTGACGGACAGCGTCTTGCTGCATGGCTTTCATACTATCCTGGAGTTGGCGCACCATCTCTTCCAGACTCGACATATTGTCCTGGTCTAACTGAGCAACCGGTATATCTGTGTCTGCAGTAGGCTCGGAAATCTTAACCCGACTGCTCAAAGATCACTGATCTGGTAGCTGTTGTACTGGTGGTCTATGTCTGACTAGCCTTCTCTGGCCCTGATTACCCTTGAACTGAGTCTCTGACCTGACAAAGTCTATCAGCACAAATCTAATGTACCCGGGGGATAGTGGAGCCTTCTGAAGCTATGATTCCAGGACTACCCTAGTAAAAGAGAAAACAGACAGCATCTCAGCTCAACTTCACCAAAACAGATACGAGCAGAGCTGAACGACTGTATTCTATTACTGATCACTGTTCCCCAAATAACTGTCCCAAAACTGATACTCTCAGGTAAAACTGATTCCTCAAATACTGATGCTCGCGGGACTGATACTCAGACTTGCAAACTGATATGCGCATTCCCTGTAGAGATACACTCTAAAAGCACATAACAAGTAAATGAGAGCCAAAACACCCCTATGTTGGGGTAGGGTTTCCCTGTCCTATTTTGTCAGGAGCTAGGGTTTCACTACGCATGCAGCGGTTTCAAACAACCTATAATCGGGTAAGCAACCTGTCCTAGTTTGGAATGGTCACTATGGATTTTGATATGCACTAGGTCGAATGGTCAAAAGGGTGCCCCGGTAAAACTGGGGTTTGTGTTCCCATACTGTCAGAGCCCATAACCGGTCAGCCTTATGGTCATGCCTTGACAAGACAAACCTCCGGCAAACCGTTCAGGAATGGCAGATGGCAAACACGGTGTCCTAGGCGCACCAATGCACATGCAATGCAAAGAAACACATAAGTGAAATCAAAACAGGATATCACGAGTTCGAGTCAAGCTCTCTAACTCCCCAGCAGAGTCGCCAGAAACTGTAGACGTCCCCGAATGCCCCGGGGGGATGAACCCCCGTTTCGTTCATCTGTGGGTCTACTACAGTTCGGACTCAAATTGTCGCCAAAGAGTCCAAATCTGGCAAATCATTTTTGAGAAAATTTTTTTTTGAAAGAAGTGCCAAACATGAACTGCTTTGCCAGATACAGAGTCGCCACCTAAATATTTTTTAAATGGGGGAATTTAGGAAACCCTGACTCGGTGCCAAAGGCCACGTGTCCGTCATCACCAAAGTTACCTCGGCTCGGGAACTTGGGTACGATTGGGGAAGGTCAGCTATGAGCACCCCCTCTCGCCCGGTCCGAAGACCGGCCTCTACTAACCATGATATCCAATTTTGAAAATGTTATGTGTTCTTATTCCGGTTATTAGCCTAGATTTACTATGTTATGCGCACAGCAAACAAGTATAGACCAAATCACCTACATTGGAACAAAACATTTCATGTTTGTTTTGAAACGGTTTGCTACTCGCAAGTATGCTAAAATGCAGGTTTTGCCACCCTCGAGTGGGCTTTAGAAAAGAAGGTTTTGCCACTATCTAGTGGGCTTAAAACTCACAGTTTTAATGCATTATTCCAATTTAGGTGATTCAACCTCCACCCACAGGCATTCAAGCAGTTATATCACATAAGCAGCTAGCCTCATGGTAATCATGCTATTATGGCAACACTCACACGCATGCGGTATGCTAAAGCATAAAAGCTCACCTAGTACTCAAGCCAAAACAGAAACTAGTTAGTAATCAAGTGCATGATCCTAGTTCATGTTAAGATGGCTAATGCAACACATGCAGAATGTAACTTAGGTAGGCTCGGCTAATCTACAATGACATGTGAAATGCTGCAACTAACACGTATTCAATTTGGAATTGAAATACAGATGCAATTAGAATGATGCGCCGAGCCCGATGCATGCAAAACAGATGAATGAATGCAAACATGCTATCATACTGTATGCTAATTTAAACATGCCTTAGTCTACCATCATAAGCAGGTAAATAAAAGGGAAGAAAGACGTGGGATTGGAAGACATACACGCACTCACACACACTTATTACACAATTGCCCTCACTCGGAGGGTCCAAAAGAATATACAGGCCAAATAACAAATCAACTATCCTAGCTAATTAATTATTACAGACCCTTAATTATTTAACAAAAATAAATGCAGAAAGAAGGTGGCCGCAGCCCTGCCTCGGGATGCGGGAATGATGCATGCTCGATCCATCTCGCCCAGAAACTCGCTGCCATAGCACTGCTGCCTCTGTTAACACTGCCCTACTCCTCTGAGGATTGCCAAAGTCCAAGGGTATGCTTTATGGATGTTGGGGAATACCATCGGCCAAGTACAAACACCACCGGCCAAAGAGAGGAACCACCGGCCACCTTTTAATCTATCGGCCACAGATTCCTGGCCGGTCGGCACTATATTTAGCCGACCGGCCAAAGCTTCCTGCAGAACCTGCAATTGACAGCAGCAGAGGGCAAGCAGTGTATGGCATGGAATTTTCAAGCAAATGTATGCACGGACACACTCCCTATCATGTAATGGACTCAAGGGAGTGTGACCCTCGACCCTCGGGCCATCAATCACGCATTTCAATGCATGATGGCCCAAAAGCCAAGTGTGCAACATCGATATTGTGGGAGCCGAATAAATAGAAGAGTCGGAAGGGATGTGTCCCAGAAGTCAAAGACTGTTCGGCTCCGTACTAATCAACTAAGATACCGAATACATTGAGATCGCCGAATAGACGGGGAGATGTATGTTGGAATAAACAAAAGGATAATAAGTAAAAAGTGGGCTTTGGACCCGAGGTCCAGAGAATGAGTATAAATACAAGAGCTTCATATTTAGAAAGATAGGTAAGAATCACTTCACTAAACTTAGTAAACAAGCTTTCTTGAGTATAAGAACTGACTTGCCCATCGGATTGTTAACCCCGGCACCCCCGACCGGAGTGTTTGTCTTTGCAGGTGACTAGCTGAGGATCAAGAGCATCTCCCAGGATCTGAAGAGTATTTCCAGAACCACTTCCCCACAACTGGCGCCGTCTGTGGGAATACTCAAGTACATCCATGGAAGGCGTGACTCAAGATTCTCCGATAGCCACCGACGCGATCACACAAAGAGTCGACATCACTCTGGCAAATATGCTCGAGAAGGAAATCATCGCTGCAAGATGTGCCTTGAATGTCGATTCACAAATGACTTCAGCGCAGGAGACGATGCTAGCCATCATGGAACGAGCCAAAAAGACCAAACACAGTTTAGACAACACCATCGCTGAGAACGAGTGCCTTTGCCGCGATCTGGCCTTGGAAATAGCAAAGTCCAAACAAACAGTGCGCCAGGTTTCTGAGCGACCCCCAAGGGCAGGCGATCTACGGTTTTGGGCCCGACAGCAAAACACCGACGCTCGTTGTGCTTCAGCCGATTACTTTGAGGAGTTGACAAAAGACGAACGTCTCCAGCAAAGTGTTCTGCATGATAACATCCATATGATATACAGCTTGCCGAAAGCCCCGACTGTACATGCAATCCAGTCCCTCCCAGGCCCTCAGCAGCAACTCACGCCAGCAAAGCGACCCCGAGAATCACCAAGCATCACCTTCGACGACTCTGATTTGATCGGCGTAACACTCCCTCACATCAATCCATTGGTTGTCGCGCTACGCGTAAACCGGTTCACTGTCGAACGCGTTCTTATAGACCAGGGCAGCACTTCGGAGGTCATGTATTATAAAACCTTCATCAAACTCGGGTTCACCGAATCGGACCTGACTCCGGCCCCTTATCCACTATTCGGCTTCAATGCCAACCCCGAATACCCACTGGGAAAGATCAACCTACCCGTTCGAGCGGGTTCCAGAACGGTGGATGTAGAATTCCTGGTCGTCCGGCTGCCATCGCCGTACAATCTCATCATGGGGCGATCGTGGTTACATACTTTACAGGCCGTCCTGAGCACCTACCATCAATTGTTACGTTTCCCAACAGAACACGGCATTGAGCAGATTCGCGACTCCCAAAAATTGGCACAAGCATGTTACCTCCTGGACGCCAAAATGCCAAAGGAATTGCAGGTAAACTCCATTGAGGTACCCAATCGGGAAATCCTGGATGACATCAGGCGGCAGCCAAGCGAAAAGGCCACAGAAGGTTTAGACCGAGTTGACATCGATGGAAGCCCGGAAAAGTTCTTCATAATCGACACCTCTTTAAACCAAGCCGATAGACAGCAGCTGATCTCCTTTCTACTCGCCAACCTCGACGTCTTTGCGTGGACTCCGTACGAGATGCCGGGTATAGACCCATCAGTTTCACAGCACCACCTGAATGTCGACCCCACATGCAAGCCCATCATTCAGAAAGGCCGTCGGTCTGCCGCAGAGCACACTGCTGCCGTCATAGAAGAAGTCGACAGACTGCTTGACGCCGGGGCAATTAGAGAAGTCACCTACCCCATGTGGCTCTCCAACACAGTGGTGGTGAAGAAGAAAAATGGAACTTGGCGAGTGTGCGTCGACTTCACGGATTTGAACAAAGCTTACCCCAAGGACTGTTTGACCCCTCTTAAGCTTTGGGGTGTTTTAAGCTTTGGGGTTGTTTGACCCCTCTTAAGCCTTGCTAGGCTCCATTTTGTGCCATTTTGGTTGAGCTCCGGGACCATTTTGTTTGGGCCTCCTCACCACTGAAATCTTGAGGGATTTCAGAGGTGAGGATGGTGCCTTGAGGTCCTAGGAAGGAGAGGGCCACCCCCTCTCCTTGTTGTCCTTGAAAAGGGCCTTTTTTGCCTCATGTTTGAGCATCTAATTTAAGTGCATGTTGGCCATGTCTTAAGTGTTATTTGGTAGTATTTTGCCATATATTACCTCTGTTTTTGCTTGGGTTTGGTACACCATGCTTGCTTAGCATACATACCTTGTAATGCCATGATTTGCCTCAATACATGCATAGCATTTAGACTACCATGCTCATGTGTTTTGGCCAAGCTTTGTGAAGCTTATATGCTTATTTTAATGTGTCCAAGGTCTGTGTTTGGTCATTCGGGTCATTCATGTTTTGCTTTGCATAGCTACCATGTAATCCCCCTTTGCATGCCTTGATGCATTGACCATGAGCATGCCATCCTTGCATCATTTCAGTGGTTTGGAACCACTTACCATGTTATTTCAGTCCTTATAACATGCTTGCATACTTGCATTTGATACTCCTTTGTTGCTTTAAAAGGTTGTTGTCTTATGCCCCTTATTTAGGCCTTTGAGTATGCTTGCATGTTTAAACCACTTAGATGCCATCTTGGTGTTCCCTTAGCATTGTCTAGGTTTTCCTTGAACCTGTTTTAAGTCCTCTTGGCCTTGTGAGGCTTGGTTGACTTAGTCATGGTTTAAGTCTCCTTGGCTTACCTCAAGTATTTGGACCAATTACATGCCATGCTTGTCTTGCTTGCTTGGTTTGGCACCATTTTGACATGATTTCAGAGCTTAATGTGCATGCTAATTGTCCATGTTTAATCTCTTTCAAGTGTGCTTGGAAGTTGCTTTTATGTGCCTAGGTGTTGGACCTTATTTGCATGCATGCTTATATGTGCATTTGGCCTCATTTCCTGTTGGCCACTGCTTTAGGCTTGTTTGAGGGCTGCCTAATTTAGTTTAAGCCCATCCCTTTGCTAGTTTGCATGCTCACCCTGTATGCTTCTTTGCATTCCCATGGTTGCATGCTAGCTCACATGCTTAGGATTGCATTGCATGAGCATGTATGCTTGACCTCTTGAAGTGAGTATGATAGAGGTTAGGCCTCCTTGTGTGTTTATGTGCATTGCATTCCATATCAAAATGCACACTTGATTCTTTGGGCCATCATGCATGGAAATGTGTGATTAGTGGTCCGAGAATCGATGCCCATCCTCCTTTGAGTCATACACATGATAAGGAGTGTGGTTGGTGCATACATTGCTTGAAATGCATTGCCATGCCAAGTATTGTCCTCTGCTGCTGTCAAATCAGTTTCTGCAGGGAGATTTGGCCGGCCGGCCATCCATTGTTGGCCGATGGAGTATTTTGTGGCCGGTGACCATTATACATGGCCGGTGACCAATCCCTTTAGCCGGTGGTGTTCTACGGCACTCAGAGAAGCAACCCTGGGACTTGTGCAGTCTTTAGAGGAGGATAACAACCAAAGCAGAGGCATCTTGTGCATAGCAGTGACTTCCGAGTGGAACCAAGCGCGCATGCATTGGACCCTCTTCCCGAGGCTGCTGTTTACTGCTTAATTATATTCAATTGATTTGTCAATTAATTAGGTGGTCTGTAATAATTAATTAGCTTGTAGGTTAATTAAATTGTATTATTCTTTTGGCCTCTCCGAGCGAGGGCAAATTTGTAATAAGTGTGGGTGCGTGTGTGCATGTCTTCCAAACCCCCACTTCTTTCTCCCTTTTACTTACCTGCTTTTGATGGTTAGTATTAGGGCATATTTAAATTAGCATACCTTATGCTATGCATGCGTGCATCCAGACATATGTCTTGCATGCACCGAGCTCGGCGCATCATACTAACTGCATAAGTATTTCAAATCTAACTTGAATACATGCTATCTGTGCATTTTCGCATGTCATTCTTAGATTAGCCGAGCCAATTCTAGCGACATTCTGTATGTGTTGCATTAGCCATTTTAACATGAACTAGGGTCACGCATGTTTGCTAACTAGTTTACTGTTTTGGCACGGAGTACACTGTAAGTATTTTATGCTTTAGCATCTCGCATGAGTGTGAATGTTAACATGACAGCATGCTTACCATGTGGTTAGATGCTTATGTGATATAAACTGCCTGAATGCCTGTGGGTGAAGGTTGGATTGTTTGAGTTGGAACAACTCATTGAAATCCGTATTTTAGCTTACTTGCGAGTAGCAAATTCCAAAACGTTTTCCAAACAGACGGATATGCAATGTTTCGTTCCAAGTTAGACGATCTAGTCTATACTTTTGTGTTGTGCGCATCACATAGTAATTCTAGCTAATTAACTGGAATAAGAACGCATAACGTTTTCAAAATAGGATATCACGGTTAGTAGAGGCCGATCTTCGGATCAGGCAAGAGGGGATGCTCATAGCTGACCTTCCCCAATCGTACCCAAGTTCCCGAGCCGAGGCAACTTTGGTGATGACGGACACATGGCCTTTGGCACCGAGTCAGGGTTTTCTAAATTTCCCCGTTAAAAAATATTTAGGTGGTGACTCTGTATCTGGCAAAGCAGTCCATGTTTGGCACTTCTTTTCTCAAAATCTGTTTTCTCAAAACGATTTGCCGGATTTGGACTCTTTGGTTCAAGATTAAGAACCGTGACAAATCGAGTCCGAACTGTAGTGAGGCCCAAGGACGCGTCTATAGTTGTGTTTGCAATGAGTTCCTAAGAGATCAACTGCGACGGTGGAAACTGGAGTTCGAATGGCTGATGCTTAGAACGCAAAGGTTTGGAATTTTCGAGACTAAAGTCTAGTTTAAATACCCAGGGGTGTATCTCCGGCTTGAAATCTGTATGGAAGCCCCATAGGTTGAGGTAGCGGGTATGCGCCTCAATTCTGGATACTGAACCAACCTAGTCTGTCACCCCGTTGGAGAATAGGGAAAGTTGTGAATATGATCAGGAAGAAAAGTGGCATCCAAAGTATTCTACGTGAAGAACCCCTATCAGCATTTCAGGACCTTTGTACTGTGAATTGAAGGTAAGAGTTCGAAGAACACAAGGTAAGAGTTCGAAGAACCCAAGGGGAGATCCCCATCAGAGTAGAGCGGTTCATTGCCACTCACCCCATGAGGTGCTTTTTAAAGCACCGCTTTGTTTGTTTATTGCATTCCCTAAGCATCATGCTCTACATTGCTTGTAACATGTATCATATCATTGCACTTATTGCATTTATTTGCATCTTGTACTATCTTGTGTCTGTTATCCTTTTACGCAGAGCAACGTTTAGAATCATTGTCTCCCGGGACTTAACTTAGGATGCGTGGAACGCGCTCCTGAGTTATTTTCCTCTTCTCATGAGTTCAGCGTGGTTAGAGTGTTCGCTTCCTCACACGATTTCAGCTTGTTTGGAATTTGTTTTTCGACCTCTTCTCACGATTTCGGCGTGGTTAGAGTGTTCTTTTCCTCACACGATTTCAGCGTGTTTCGAATTTATCTCATGTTGCATGGAACACGCTCTTGATTGTTTGTTTTCGAACCTCTTCTCACGAGTTCAGCGTGGTTAGAGTGTTCCTTTCCTCACACGATTTCAACGTGTTTGGAATTTATCTCAGGTTGCGTCAAGTGCGCCCTGATTGTTTGTTTTTGAACCTCTTCTCACGAGTTCAACATGGTTAGAGTGTTCTTTTCCTCACACAATTTCAGCGTGTTTGGAATTTATCTTAGATTGCGTGGAACGCGCTCCTGATTGTTTGTTTTCGAACCTCTTCTCACGAGTTAAGCGTGGTTAGAGTGTTCCTTTCCTCACACGATTTCAACGTGTTTGGAATTTATCTCAGGTTGCGTCGATTGCGCCCCTGGTTGTTGTTTTCGAACCTCTTCTCACGAGTTCAACGCGGTTAGAGTGCTCATTTCCTCACACGATTTCGGCATGTTTGGAATTTGTTTGTCCTCCTCTCACGATTTCAGCGTGGTTGGAGTATGTCACCCTATTCATTTACTACGTCGTCTAGTATGTCTACTGCATTGCATATAGAATATATTGCATGCATGTGCTACATTGTCCATTTATCGCTTGCATCCTTTCCATGTTAAGCTTAGTCTGGCATGTGCCCATACTTTTCGCATTAAAGCATGGTTTTGTGATAATGTGTACGCGCCTATTCCACTAAGAGAATTGTGGTCTGAGGGTGTCGGCACCTTTTCTGTGTTAGACGTGGTCTAGTTTTGTGTTCATACCTTTTCTAGGTGGAAATATGGTTTGGTCGCGCGCCTTATTCACTGCATTCATTGCATTGTATTTTGTTTTGTTGCATTCAGCATGTAGGATCACGATCTTTCCTCAGCAGATCATTCCTCACTTATACCATCCCACCCAATTACTTGTATTTTTTGGTCTCTCTGTGAAATACATAGTTCTGCCTGTGCACACGCCTACTCCACTAAGAGAATTGTGGTTTGAGGTTTCCGACACCTTTTCTATGTTAAACGTAGTTTGATTTTGCATCTCCATTCCTTTATGATATTTGTGTGGTTTTGCACTGCTTGTAGTTTGATTATCTCAATTACATTGCATATCATTTGCATTGTTTCGTTGCATTGAATATCGTCTATATTGTTATATTACGTATCATTTTGCATCCTGTCCCTGAACTACGCTGGTTTGATTCCTTGCAAAGGGATATGTAGGCAGCCTGCGGCGCAACCATTTATTTATCTGTATTTTGTTTGTTTGTCCAAGTCTTCAGCCTCGTCAAAAATGGGTCATCTCTGGGTTTTGACATTCACTTACGTCACTTCATGACTTCGAGCTCTATCAAAGAGGGGCAACTGTAGACACCACATTTTTGACCGCCCTTAAGACTTGGGCGCTACTGATTGTTTACTTGGTGATGAAAGATGTGTAGTGCAAATGTTCGATTTCTTCGGCGAGAGGAGATTCAAATCCCAACCTTACACCCCATTTTGGACCAAAGCCATTTTGAATGGTTTTCAGACCTTAAAGCCCTCTCTTTTAAAACATTTTTGAAAGAAGTTTCTACGATGTTCCGACGCTCGCATTTTGTTAAATGTTGCGCCTTTTGGTAAACCGAGAAAGGACAAATTGGAAATGAATGAGAGAGAGGTGAACTCTTTGAAAAATCTTTCAAAACACCTTAGGGGTTTGGATTTGAAGAAAATTGGAGAAGAGGGAAGAAACCTAGTTGGGGAAGAAGATAGGCATAAATCGTTAAGAGAGAGTCGAGCAGCACTCGCTAAATCAGGCCTATCCGTTCGTATACATGGATTTCAGCTATGGAGCCACCACCATTGGAAATAAGACTTCAGGGGCTTCATTTTACACTCAAGAATCTCCTGAAGCCGAGTCCGGATGGGGGAGATATGGCTGGTTGAAGTTGGGCATCAATCTGATTGGACCAAAACTGAGCGGCTTCACTAAAAGAGGGATATCTCTTAGCACATTTGCAATTTTGACGTGAAACTGCCACCATTGGAAAGCTTACTTCTGGGGCTACAATTTGCACATAAGAATGACCTACAAAGGAGTCCTGATGAAGGAGTTATGCCTGTTTGACGTTGGACCTGGGGAGAATATTTTCTCTGCCGGCCACTGGTGAAGGGTGCCAGCCATGGATGATGCAGTGCCGGCCATTGATGGCCCTTGTCGGCCACAAATGATCCCCTACCGGCCAACAATGACAAAACTCAGATTTTTCCAGATCTTTACCTCCAGCTGTGTCCCATATTGCTCCAGATATTTCTAGACTGATATTTTTGGCCAAAGCTCTTGTATATTGCTATATAGGAGCCATTTTCCTCTCATATTCAAGAGTTAGCAATTGTGGGAGCCTCTCTCTCTAAAAAAAATCCTCTCTCTCTAGAAAATTTTCAGAGCAAACCTCTGCCTCTCTCTCTAGATTTCTCTCTCTCTTGCCCTTTTGTGCATAGAAGTAGAGATATATAACTAGTTTGCCAAGGCATCCTTCATCGAAGTTGCATATCATTGGGCTGAGGTCCCTTGGAACCTATTTTTGGGCTGTTGGAAGGTCATTTGAGCCAAGAAAGTGGCTGTTCTTATGCTGTGCTTCAAGAGGTAAAAGTCTAAACTTGTAAGCTTGTTTTGCATACTTGCTTCACCATCCTTTTTCCATTGTTTTGGACTATTTTTGAGCTGGTTTTCAACTGAAAAGAACTTTGTTTTTCAGTCCTTAAAATGGTTGTTTGAGCCTTTTTTGAGCTAGAGGGTTGTCTCCTCTTTTGCTCTTTGGCTTGTAAAGCCTTTTGTGCTATCTTTCAAGCCTTTACAACAATCTCTTTTTGGTCTTAAAACCACTGAATTCCAGAGGAATTTTAGTGGTAGAAAACTTGTTTTGAGGTCCCAAATAGGAGGGGGTGGCCTTCCCTCCTTGTCTCTCCATGCTATGCCTAGTTAGCCTTGCAAAGGAGCATATTTTTATGGCTTGTGTTGGCTTAGTTCAAGCATATTTTTGGCATTATTTTGACATGCTTAAACTCTGTTTTTGGCTGGTTTGGCCACTTATGGCTTGATTTTGGTACTTGTAATGCAATCATGCTCACTAGCTTTACATATTTGATGTTTTGGCCCTTCATTCTAACTTGTCTTGGCTATACTCTAGCATATTTTTGGCATCATTTTGACATGCTTTAACTCTGTTTGAAGTGATCTTGGTCCTTTGGGGCTTGCCTTGTATGGCTATAGTGAGAATGCCTTAACTAGCTTTGAGTTTTAAGGCCTCTAGCATGCTTTGCTTGTGATGTTTTCATGCCTTAGCCTCATTTCTTATGTAATTTCAGAGCATATGTAATTGTCACACTCTCATATATTCCACTCTTTCATTGTGTTTAAGAGTTATGCCTTTATGCCTTGTTTGTGAGCCAATACATGAGCATGATTTTCTTTCCTTTTGTACCTAAGTCTTAGCATATTTTAGCCACCTTTTTTATGTGTTTTAAATCTGTTTTGGGTTGGTTCGGCCATATGAGGCTTCCCTTGCATGGTTGTAGTGTAAAGGTCCTTAACTAGCTTTGAGTTTTGAGGCCTTTAACATGTTGTGTATATGATGTTTGCATGTTTTGGCATCATTTGGCATGTTATTTCAGAGCATATGGTGTTGTCACACTCTCACATATTTCACTCTTTAAGTGCTCTTGAATGTTGTACCTTATGCCTCGTTTGTGAGCTAATGCATGAACATCATTTTCTTGCCTTTCATGCTATCATCTCAGCTCATTTTGGCCATTGTTTTGGCATGCATGAGGTCTATTTAGGGCTGGTTTAGTCCATTGAGCATTGTATTGCATGGTTCTAGTGTTGTGTCCTTCACTAGTTTCAATGTTTAAGCCTTCTAGCATGTTGTACATGAAGTGTTTGCATGATAGGGTCTTATTTTTCATGCCACTTTAGCACTGAAAAATCTGCCATCTCCCTCATTTCTTCACTTTTGATTTGTTTTGGGGATTGGTTAGTCTTAAGGTTGTGTTTAATGCTTGGGATTGAGGCCTATGCTTAAATGGCTTTAACCCTCTTTTGAGGGTTCCTCCTAGTCAAAGGCATTAGTCTCTCCTATGCCTTAAACCATTCTCTTTGATAGACCTGTCTCTCATTAGAGGACTCTCACATTGGACAAACCAACTAACGAATGGATTGGTAATGTAAAATGTGTAAACAAAATCAATCAAGTAAAATGTGCCAAGATAAGCATGTTGCATGTTTGCATTGCATCGTGTTCAACCGGACGTTATGTTGAACACAAAGTGAATTGGTCCATTTCATACTTGAAGTGATGAAAATGGGCCAATCCCCTTTGTCTCTATTGCCTTTGATTATCCATGATAAGGTGATGGTCCAAGTGTCTTGTTTGTTGTTGTATTCATTGAATTTGTACAAGTTGGATCCTTGGCCATCATGCATTGAGATGCTTGATTGATGGTTTTGGATCCAACGGTGTCTCTCTCTTGATGTTTTGAGATGATATAGAGGGGCACAGTACACACATGTCCTAAGGAGACCCTCCTTTTCCTCTGTCTTGTGCTCTGTTGCAGTTTGGTGTCACAGCACACCAGTGGTCGGCAATGCCACATTGATGGCTGGCACCCTCTCATTGTTAGCCGGCAGGAGGCCACCTTTGGCTGGCAGGTGGCCGGCAGTAGCTCTTCATGGCCGGCAGGCCACTGGTGCGCTCCTCAGCATTGTTTTGGTGAGACCCAACAGCAAGTTCTTGAACATACCCTGCAAACAGAGCCTCTAAAGAGCAAACTGGAGAGCTTTTTGGGGCGAAAAACCAAATGCGAGCATGCATGTTCAACATCTTCAAATAGATCTGAAGTAGTTTAAATTTAGTGCTTTACTTGTTAGTTAGCGTTTGATTTTGTAACTTAATTAATTAATTTGTTAATTAGTTAAAGTGATGTAATAATTAGTTATAGCTTGTTATTCAATTTGATTTGTAATAATTAGTCTAATTAGCTTAATTAGATTAGTTGATTAGCTTAGCTTAGCTTGTTCATTCGGACCCTCTATCGAGAGGGCACAATTTTGTAATAAAGGTGCGTGTGTGTGTGCATGTCTTTCAACCCCATTTCTTTCTTCCTTTTACTTATTAGCTTTCGATGGTTAGTTTTAGGGCATATTTCAATTAGCATCCTTATGCTTGCATGCGCGCACCATTCATTTGTCTTGCATACACCGGGCTCGGCGCATCATTCAAACTGCACTGTATTTCAATACATTTACTTGGATACGTTTTTAACAGCATGTTATCAAGTGTCGCATTCATATGCCATTTTAGATAGCTGAGCCTATTTTAGTTACATTTTTGCATGTGTTGCATTTGGCATTTTAACATAGCTAGGATCATGCATGATTTCTAATTAGCTTCTATTTTGGCTCGGAGTACACTGTAAGTGTTTCTGCTTTAGCATCCTTGCATGTGTGTAAGTGATTGCCATGATGGAATGTTTGCCATGAGGCTATGTGCTTAAGTGATTAACTGCATGAATGCCTGTGGATGAAGGCTTCATTGCTTGAATTGGAATAATTCATCAAAATGTGCCTTTTAAGCCCACTTGTTTGTGGCAAATCATGTTTTAAGCCCACTTGAGGGCAGCAAATCCGCATTTTAGCCTACTTGAGGGTAGCAACTTCAAACCATTTTCGAAAAACAAACATGAGATGCTTTGTTCCAAATTGAGTGATTTAGTCTATACTTGTATGCTATGCGCATCACATAGTAATTCTAGATTAATAATCAAACAAGAACACATGAGGTGTTCAAAACAACATATCATGTTTAGTAGAGGCCGATCCTTTGATCGGGCGAGTGGGGGTGCTCATTTCAGGACCTTCCCCTCTCGTACCCAAGTTCCTGAGCCGAGGCAATTTGGTGATGACGGACACGTGGCCTTAGGCACGAGTCAGGGTTTCCTAAATTTCCCAAAACAAAATATTTAGGTGGCGACTCTGAAATCTGGCAAAGCAATCTATGTTTGGCACTTTTTGATTAAAATCGATTTTCTAAAATGATTTGCCGGATTTGGACTCTTTGGTGATTTATTAGTCTTATATTGCACTTTGTGAGATTAGATTCAGAACCGTGACAGGAGTCCGAACTGTGGTAGCTATGAACCCAAATCCGCGCCCTCTCTAAAAGGGGGGCGCGCAGAGGAAGTTCGAGTGGTCTACAAATAGTTGTAAATGTTTAATTGTGGAAATATGAGATTTTGATTTAAATGATGTTTTAGTTTGTTTTCCTTGTTGACAAGCACTACGAAGATAATCTTTTTCAAATTTAATTTTTGGAAGTCTAATGACCAAATCCTTTCTCAAAAGTTTAGCAATTAAATCCATATGAGCATGACCAAGTCTTCTATGCCATAACCAACTATTTTCATTATTAACATATAAACATTTAACGTCACTAGCATAGAGATTATTAAGATAAAAAACATAAACATTATCATGGCGATTACCAACGAATAAAGCTTTATGATCATTTGTGCTTTCAATTGTGCAATGTGCTTTATCAAAAATAACTCGATTACCTTTATCACATAATTGACTAATACTAAGTAGGTTATGCTTAAGTCCATCAACAAATAAAACATTTTCAATAGAAGGGTTAGGAGAAATACTGATGCTACCAATACCGATGATTTTTCCTTTCTTGTTGTCTCCAAAAGTAACAAATCCTCCATCTTTCGATGATAGTTTAGTAAAGAATGATTTATTTCCGATCATGTGTCTGGAACATCCACTATCAAGGTACCACTTCCTTTTTTTAGCTTTGGACTTAAAGCAAACCTACAAGATGAAATTCAAGTATTGGTTTTTGGTACCCATACTTTCTTGGGTCCTTCTTGGTTAGTTTTGTTAGATCCCTTAATAATTCAAATCTTTTTAATTCCCATGTTCATATTCTTTTTGAATGGACAATAAGATATATAATGGCCTTTCTTTCTACAATAATGACAAGTAATATGAGGGTGTGTCATGAGAGGTGCCTTTTCAAAAATTGTATTGAGATTCTTTTGTTTCTTAATAGGGTCATATCCAATGCCCGCTTTATCGAAAACACATTTTTGATTTCCAAGAAGCATGTTGAGATTATTTCTACCTTTTACAAAATTTTCAAGTGTTTTTGTTAAATCATCAACATTGTTTTTTAAAGTAGTTTTCTCATTAGAGATGGTGTCAAAATCATTTTTCAAAACAATTTTTTCTTTCTTTAATTCTTCTACATTACTAGATAAAGATGCAACAGATTTTTTTAACGCATTATTTTTGGCACAAACTTTTCTAGATTCATCTTTTAGTTCATGGAATGCACTTTCAAGTCGTTCATAAAGAGTAGTTACCTCATATTGAGTAGAGTCTTCATCTTCAAGAGCCATGAGACACAAGTTGGCTACTTCATTTTCAATTTCATCACTTGAGCTTTCATCTTCACTTTCTCCCCAAGCTGCTACCATGGCCTTCTTGTTTTTTTTGTAGTCTTTGTTATACTCCTTTTTAAAAGGTCTTCTTTCTCCATAATTGTTTTCTTGAAGTGCTTTTTGAGATTTCTACTAAACATGGCATAGCTTTCATCCTCACTGGAGTTTTCATGTTCTTCTTCATTTGATGATGCTTTGAATGCAATTCCACTTTTCTTTTTGTTTTCAACATTCTCATGTCCTTTCATAGTGATCTCATGAGTCATAAGGGAACCCATAAGCTCATCCAATCCAAGTGTGGAGAGATCTTTGGCTTCTATAATGGCGGTGACCTTTGCTTACCAATTCTTTGGTAGACACCTAAGAATTTTTCTTACCAACTCACTGTTAGTATAAATTTTGCCAAGAGATTTCAAAGAGTTTACAATTTTAGTAAATCTAGTAAACATACTTGAAATACATTCATCAGAGTTCATTTTAAACAATTCATAACTATGAACAAGCATATCAATACGAGATTCCTTCACTTGGTTTGTACCATCATACGTTACCTCAAGTTTGTCCCAAATTTCTTTTGCCGAATCACAACTTGAAATTCTATTATACTCCTTAGAGTCTAATCCACAAACAAGGGTGAGTTTGGGTTTAGCATTCGCTTACAATAATTTATGATCTCTCTCATCACATTCATCTTCAGTTTTAGGTACACTAATATTGTCTACTAATTTGGTAGAAATTTTTGGACCTTTGGTGACAATAATCCACATGGCATAATCAGTGGCTTGTAGGTATAGGGTCATCTTATATTTCCAATGACTATAGTTGTTTCCGTCAAACAATGATGGCCTATTTGTGGCTTGTCCTTCAGCTAAGATTGTCATGGATCAAAACTCCTAAAAGGTTAAATCTAAAATAAGAGTTTAGGCTTTGATACCAATTGTTACCCAAAAGACAACCTAAGAGGGGGGGGGTGAATTAGGTTTTTACAATTAAAATTAATAATATCCTAATAAAAATTATGACTAGCACAATAGATAAATATAATTAATGAAATAAAAATAATTAAAACAAGTGTCTTAACAACTATGTCAGTTAATGATTTTAGCATAGTAAAAATGTGAAATATAGCTATGGCAATTTAAAATAAAATAAAGAGATAAGGGAGAGAGAGAGGCAAACAAATTTATAGTGGTTTGGCTTCAACTCGGCCTATGTCCACTCCTCAAGTTTCACTTGAGATTTTTCACTATCTTCTAGCTTCACAGGGGTGCTAGCAACCTCTTTACAAATGGAGCAATCCTCTGCGGATTTTACACATACTTCACAAGTCCAAACCCTTGCAAATCTTAGGTGATTCACAATCACTCTCAAGATTTCAAGAACACAGTGTTTGCAACACTTTTACAAGATAAAATGGTATTTTTGCTTTCAAAGAAAGCTTACAATAAATATCTCTCAAAGATAGATATATAAAATGAAGTTTTGATTTTTCTATAAATCTCATACAGAAAAGATGGGCTTAAAGCTATAAGGCTCAGTGTATAATTTTGAGAATAGATGTAAGTGATTATAGATTACAGAATATTTTCAGGTTTTTTGTAACTTGTTTACATTAGAGGCTTTGGTATATATAATGAAAATTATAGCCGTTTATAGCCGTTGTAGTCATTTGAATTTATAGCCGTTGTACTTCCATCATTACCAATTTGAATTTGAATTTATAGCCGTTTATAGCCGTTGTACTTCCATCATTACTAATTTGAATATCTTCCACTTGAATCTTTTGAACCTTTTGGCCTTTTGAACTTTTATAGCCGTTGTACTTCCATCATTACTAATTTGAATATCTTCCACTTGAACCTTTTGAACCTTTTAGCTTGCTGCTGTGCTAGGCTATTTGAACTTTTGTTTTGGGCTGTTTGAACTCCTAATTTAATCAAATATTAAATAGGATAAAGGTTTAGATGAGAAATAATGGGACAAAATAAATTTTGATTCTATTTTTCTCTTTCAAATAAATCATCAAAATAAATTTTGGATTCTATTTTTTTCTTTCAAATAAATTAAAACATAATTAAATAATCATCAAAATAAATAAGTCTAACACAAAACAGTCAACAAGGCATGCCCAAAGGACAGTTTTTCCCTACTACGGATAGACCAACTAGTGGACCTGACGGCAGGACATAACTGACTTAGCTTTCTTGATGCGTATAGAGGTTACCATCAGATTGCTATGTATGAACACCAGACCAGGAGGTCACGTCATTTACAACACCAAGAGGATTGTATTGTTACAAGGTCATGTCCTTTGGCCTAAAGAAGCAAGGGCTACATTTCAGCGGATGGTCACCAAAATGTTTGAACCGTTGTTAGGGAAAACAATAGAGGCCTACATAGACGACATGGTGGTCAAAGCCAAGGATGAGAAGGACCATCTCTGGAACTTGGATGAAATGTTCCAAATTCTGAAGAAGAACAAGTTGCGCCTAACGCATCCAAGTGTGCATTCGGCGTAAGGTCAGGCAAATTCCTAGGCTTCCTGGTAACCACCAAGGTATAGAAGCTGACCCTTCTCAAATCAAAGCAATCCAAGAACTTGAGAGACCTAACACAGTCAAAGAGGTGCAGCATCTCACTAGCCTAGCGGCCGCACTCAACCGGTTCATAAGTCGGTCATTAGATAGATGTCGACCATTCTTCCAAGCATTAAAGGCCAAATTTGAGTGGGACGAAGAATGTGACCGCGCCCTACAAAGTTTGAAAGACTACATGACCTCTCCTCCGTTGCTAGTAACCCCAATGCCAGGAAGAGCTTTTTTTGTACTTAGCGGTTTCACAGCATGCAGTCAGCGCAGTGTTGGTCAGAGCAGAAGGAATCCAATATCTGCCTATCTTTTATGTTAGCAAAACCTTGCTAGCCGCTAAAACAATGTACCTACCATTAGAAAAGCTAGCATTAGCTTTGATGATGGCCTCAAGAAAGCTGTCGCACTATTTCCATGCTCACACCGTGATCGTCCTAACGGCTTTCACATCAAAGGCCTTGTTTGAAAGAGCGGATTTTTCTGAGCGAATCTTGAAATGGGCGGTGGAGTTAGGGCAGTTCGATATCAAGTTCCAACCCAGAACAGGAATAAAAGCCCAAGCTTTAGCAGACTTTGTGGCTGAATTCACACTAGGAAGTCATCACATCTGCCCAGTTGATTTAACCGACACAACCGAAGTAAGGGGGGAAAGTGCTGTTGGAACTGTGCAGCCCCTAATACAGGATGCCCAACCACATTGCAAGCCACACAGGATTGAGGACAGGAGGAAAGGGGCAAACCATGCTATTCCCAGCAAAGACTCATCAAAAAGTAAAGACCTGGGGCAGTCAGACAGTGAATATCAAACCCCAACAGCAGGCATGGACTCGGAAGAAAACATTAGCAACATGCATGACCCCAAGACATCATCAGACCCCTCTACTTGCTGGAAACTATTCATAGGAGCAATATGGAAGCTCTTTGTGGATGGAGCATCCAATAGGCACGGTGCAGGACTTGGCATAGTCCTTATCTCACCAGATGGCCTAATACTGGAACAGGCAGTCAACCTTGGCTTCCCAGCATCAAACAATGAGGCGAAGTATGAAGCACTTTTAGCAAGCCTAAAAACATCACTTTTCATGAAGGCCACTGTGCTAATGGTTTACAGTGACCCCCAGTTGGTAGTAAACCAGATTTTAGGCGACTACGAGGTGAAAGATGAAAGAATGGCTAAGTACCAAGAGTTAGTCAGAAAGGAGATCATGAAATTCGAAGTAGTGCGGATAGAGCAAATTGGCCGAGAAGAAAACAGTAGAGCAGACGAACTAGCAGGCTTTGCTTCAATGGCAGATACATCCATCCCACATCCATTACTGATCGACTTCCTACTGTAGACACCTCATTTTTGACGGTCCTCAAGACTTGGACGTCACCGTTTGAACACTCGGTGATTATCCATGTTTGTGTTCGTCTCGAGTTCCCGGAGGCCTTGGCAGCGCGCCTCGCCTCAGGACCTCTTGACTCGACTGCTTCGTGTTCGGTTTTGGCACCAAACACCTGTGTTTTTGCCTTGAAGGGCAGGGAATGGCTTTTTGGCCATCCTCACACCTCATCGGCCCTCCCCTATCATCACCGGCTACACATGTTTGCCATCGGCCATTGTTTCTTAAAAATAATGGCCGGTCGGCATTATGTTTAGCCGACCGGCACTTTATTGTGCCGATGACCTATTTGGTTGGCCGAGACCTCTTCTTGAGGGGAGTTTGAACCTTTTGAACCCCCTGTTTTAGCTTCTTGAGGAAGCTTGACCCTTTTGAACCCTTGGTTCTAGCTTCTTGAGGAAGCTTGAACCTTTTGAACTCTTGGTTTAGCTTCTCCAAGAAGCTTGAACCTTTTGAACCCTTGGTTTTAGCTTCTTGAGGAAGCTTGAACCTTTTGAACGCTTGGTCTTTGGCTTCTTGAGGAAGCTTGAACCTTTTGAACCCTTGGTTTAGCTTCTCCAAGAAGCTTGAACCTTTTGCACCTTGGTTTAGCTTCTCCTAGAAGCTTGAACCTTTTACACCTTTTCCTAGCTTCTCCAAGAAGCTTGAACCCTTCCAAGCTTCCAAGAGAAGCTTGCACCTCTTGAACCTTTTGCCTAGCTTCTCCAAGAAGCTTGGCTCTTTTGTCTAGCTTCTCCAAGAAGCTTGGCCTTCTTGGCCCTTTTGCTCCAAGCTTCTAAGAGAAGCTTGACTCCCTTGAACCCTTGTCAAGCTTCTAAGAGAAGCTTGACCCCTTTTGCTTAGCTTCCCTTGGAAGCTTGCCCCCTTTGACCCTTTTTTGTGTTAGCTTCTCTAAGAAGCTTAGCACCTTGTCTTGCTCTATATATAGAGAGCCTCTCCACCATTTTCAAGGGTTAGAAAAATCTGATATATATCAATATATATCACTCCCTCTCTATATCTCCCTCTCTCTCTACATTTGTGTAGGTTAGAAGGTTCAAAAGGGTCTAGTTCTTGCCCCTTTGCACACCACCTCTCAACCACACCTCTCCATCATCCATCTAAGCTTCTTGGAGGCCATTTTTAGAGGCTAAGGAACTGGTTTTTGGGACCAAAGGCTGCTGTCCACGTTGGTCTACAAGGGTGAGCATCTAACCCTCTTTTATTCCCCGTTTTTGCACCAGATTTTAGCCCATCTTGCTTGCGGTTTTGAGCTTTGTGTATAACACAAAAAAGTTCTGTTTTTTTTTTTAAGATACTTCATTAAGGACACTTTTGTGTTTGTGGTCGTTTACTCCCTCTTAGGCCTTGTTTGGCCTCTTATTTGTGCATTTTTTGTAAGCTTCGGGACCACCTTGTATTGGCCCTCCCACCACTAAAATCTTGAGGGATTTCAGTGGTGGGGGTGGTGTTTTGAGGTCCTAAGAAGGAGAGGGCCATCCCCTCTCCTTGTTGTCTTGTTTGCTTGTATTTTTGGCCTTACAAAGGAGCCTATATTTACACACCTCTTGAGATTAGATCAGGCATTTTTCAGTGGGTTTTAGGACCCCTATAGGCCATTTCCAGAGCTGGTTTGGCCTTGTTGAATGTCCATCATGTATGTGCTTAATAACCTCTTGTATAGCCCTCTAAAGGAGCTCATCATTTTTGCATGTGTTGGCTTCATTTCAGTGGTTATTTGAGCATGTTTTGGCATGGTTTATTCACTGATTTTTGATGGTTTGGTCAGATTCCATGTGCATCATACACTTGCCATGTAAACCATGTTAGCTAGTCAAATTCGCATGCTAATTTAGTCCATCTTGTTAGCACTTTTTGGCCATGCTTAGAACTGGAAAAGTCCATGTTTTGGGACTGCCAAGATTCTGTCTTCATGCTTCATAGTCCAATAATGCATGCTTTGTATAGCTGTAAGTCATTCCATGTGCCTAGTTTTGCATTTCGGGGTTCATCTCATGCATCGGGTGCCATATCTCCATGTTTCGGGGCTGTTTAGCATCATATTTTGGTACTGAAATTCACATGCTTATATGCCATCTTGTATCCCTTGCCATGCTTTGGTAGAGTTGCATTTTTGTGCCTTAAGCTTGGTTAATGCATTGTGCATGCATTCCATGTATTTTGTTGCCTCACTTGCATCATTATGGCCACTGTTTTGGACCTAGTAGAGAGCTGTCCAAGTTAGTGTAAGACCATCCTTTGCATGTTGATGCATGCTTACCTTGTGTGTTGTTGCATACTTGTGTGTTGTTGTATGTTTAGGTTGCTTAACATGATGCATGCCTTGCATACTTGTATGCTTAGATCACATCTTGTATGCTTGTTACTCCCATTGTTATTCCATATCTTGCATGCTTGCTCGCTTAGGTTGTGTGCCTAACATGCATTGTGCATTACTTGCTTGCATGCCCATGTTGCATACTTAGTTAACATGCCTAGGTTGCATTGCATGAGCATACATACCTTGCCTCTTGAATTGAGTATGATAGAGGTTGGGTTTCACTTGTTTGTTTGATGTGCATCTCATTTGAAATCAAAATGCATACTTGGTTTCTTGGGCCATCACGCATTGAAATGCGCGATTGGTGGTCCGAGAATCGAGAACCATGTCCCTTTGAGTCACAAACATGATAAGGGATGTGTTGGTGCACACATGTGCTTGAAATTCTATGCCATGCACTACCTGTCCTCTGTTGCTGTCAAAACTGTCTTCTGCAGGAAGTTTTTGCCGACCGGCAACATTTAGTGCCGACCGGCCATTGATGAATGGCCGATAGCTTCATCCGCAGCCGGTGGACTTTTACCAGGGCCGGTGGCCATTTTCCTCAGCCGATGGTACTTTACAGTATACAAGGAACATGTCCCAGGACTTTGGCAGTCTTTGGAGAGGCAGGGCAGTGTAAACAGAGGCAGTAGTGGCATGGTACGGGTTTTCCGGGCGAGACGGACTCGAGCATGCATCATCACACGCATTCCAAGGCGGGGCTGCGGCCATCTGATCTTTGCATTTAATTTAATCAGATTAGAAGTTTTGTAATAAGTAATTTAGTATTATTTATTCGGTTTGTATATTCTTTCGGTCTCTCCGAGTGAGAGCAAATTTGTAATAAGTGTGGGTGAGTGTGTGTATGCCTTCCAACCCCCACTTCTTTCTTCCCTTTTATTTACCTGCTTATGATGGTAGATTAGGGTATATTTATTTTAGCATACCTTATGCAATGCATGCGTGCATCCATGCATTTGTTTACATGCACCGGGCTCGGTACATCACGCTAACTGCATTGTATTTCAATTTCCAAATTGAAAACGTGTTACTTGCAACATTCCATATGCCATGTTTAGGACAGCCGAGCCTGTCTAGATTACATCTTTGCTTGTGTTGCATTAGCCACTTAACATGAACTAGGATCATGCATATGATTACTAACTGGTTTCTGTTTTGGCTTGGAGTACTAGGTAAGCTTTTATGCTTTAGCATCCTTGCATGTGTGTGAATGTTGCCATGATAGCATAATCACATGAGGCTAGCTGCTTGCGTGATATAACTGTTTGAATGCCTGTGGATGGAGGTTGAATTACCTAAGTTGGGATAATACATTAAAACTGTGAGTTTTTAAGCCCACTAGATAGTGGCAAAATCTTTTTCTAAAAACCCACTTGAAGGTGGCAAAATCTGCATTTTAGCCTACTTGCGAGTAGCAAACCATTTTCAAAATAAACATGCAATGTTTTTGTTCCAATTTAGGCGATTTGGTCTATACTTGTTTGCTGTGCGCATAACATAGTAATTCTAGGCTAATAACCGGAATAAGAACATGTAAGGTTTTCAAAACAAGATATCACGGTTAGTAGAGGCCGGTCTTCGGACCGGGCGAGAGGGGGTGCTCATAGCTGACCTTCCCCAATCGTACCCAAGTTCCCGAGCCGAGGCAACTTTGGTGATGACGGACACGTGGCCTTTGGCACCGAGTCAGGGTTTCCTAAATTCCCTCATTAAAAAATATTTAGGTGGCGACTCTGTATCTGGCAAAGCAGTCCATGTTTGGCACTTCTTTTCAAAATCTGTTTTTCTCAAAACGATTTGCCAGAGTTGGACTCTTTGGTTCAGATTAAGAACCGTGACAATTTGAGTCCGAACTGTAGTAGACCCGCAAAACGAACAGAACGGGGGTTCATCCTCCCGGGACGTTCGGGGACGTCTAAAGTTTCTGGCGACTCCGCTGGGGATTTTAGAGAGCTTGACTCGAACTCGTGATATCCTTTTTTGACTACACTTATGTGTTTCTTTGCATTGCATGTGCATGGTGCGCCTAGGACACCGTGTTGGCCATCTGCTATTCCTGAGCGGTTTGCCGGAGGCTTGTCTTGTCAAAGCATGACCATAAGGCTGACCGGTTGCGGGCTCTGCCAGTATGGGAACACAAACCCCGGTTTTACCGGGGCACCCTTTTTGACCATTCGACCTAGTGCATATCGAAATCCATAGTGACCATTCCAAACTAGGACAGGTTGCTTACCCGATGTAGGTTGTTTGAAACCGCTGCGTGCGTAGTGAAACCCTAGCTCCTGACAAAATAGGACAGGGAAACCCTACCCCAACATAGGGGTGTATTGGCTCTCATTTACTTGCTATGTGCTTTTAGAGTGTATCTCTACAGGGAATGCATATACCAGTTTGCGAGTCTGGGTATCCGGCCTGCGGGCACCAGTATCAGTATTTTAAGAAATCAGTTATATCTGCGGGTATCAGATTCAGATTTGGGGCAGTGATTTCGGGAAACAGTGATCAGTAATAGAATACAGTCGTTCAGCTTTGCTCGTATCAGTTCCAGTGAAGTTGAGCTGAGATGCTGTCTGTTTTCTCTTTTGCTAGGGTAGTCTTGGAACTATAGCTTCAGAAAGCTCCAATATCCCTCGGGTACATTGGATTTGTTGATAGACTTTGTCGGGTCAGAGATTCAGTTCAAAGGCAGAGTAAAAGGGCCAGTCAGGCACGGGTCACCGGTTCAGCAGTTACCAGATCAGTAACCCTTATCCACCCCACCAGTGAACAGTCAGGCTGAGGCCTCAGTTTTTTTTTTTTTTATCACAGAGATAGATATACCGTCAGTCAGATGGATCAACAGAATACGTCAGGGGTGGAGGCAATGATGCGTCAAGATGCAGGAAACTATGAAACTCATGCAGCAAGACGCTGTCCGCCAAGCGGAATTCTCCAAGCAGCAGGCTGCAATCATGGCTCAGCAGGCGAGCTCATCACCAGGCTGCAACAGCAAAGCGGCGCGTCTGCTTCACAACAAGTTCCTCCCCCACCAGGAGCTCCAGCACCTGGGGAGACGCCAAATGTCCAAAATGTCCAAGAGGATACAGACCTTCCAACGAGGCCAGCTCCGTCCCCGATTTTACCGCAACTATCTAAGGCACCCACGCCTGTCAATGTGCCGGACTCTCCCTTCGAGTTCGAAGCGGACCCCACAGCGCTGAAGCTGAGTAAGCTGGAAAAGATGTTTAAGAAATCCCAAGGAGTCAAGTCCATTCCCGACATTGAGGATGGGTATACGGACGCAGCTGTGACGCTGCCAGATCGGTTCAAGATGCCACAAATCGACCGATTTGATGGGTCCGGGGACCCCATGGTGCACCTGAGGCTGTTTTCAGATATCTTAAGGCCGATGGGCCTCACCAGACTACAGAAGCTGTCTCTGTTTGGCCGAACCTGTCAGGTGTGGCGGCCATCTGGTACGCGAAACTGGAAGACGATGTTAAGAGGAATTGGGATGAGATGGCCGAGGCTTTCGTCGATCAATACTCCTACAATACACAAATTGAGATTACAACCCGTGATCTCGAGACGACTAGGCAGGAGCCGAAGGAAAGTTTCTCCGATTTTGTAACTCGGTGGAGGGCCAAGGCCTCAATGATGACCATTAGGCCAACGGACAAGGATCAAATACGGATGGTTGTGCGCAACCTCCAACCCAAGCTCATGCAGAAAATGATTGTTCTCCCATTCCCTACCTTTTCAGATCTACATGAGATGGGAGTACAAATCGAGGACGCTATAAAGCAAGGCCTTATTGACCAGGAAAAGGAGCAGCCCAGGAGGGCGTTTACCCGCAGTTCGAATGCGACCACCAGTGGTGATGCAGCTGCAAGATCTTCTGAAGTGGGCATGGTCACCAACACCACATCACAAAAAGCTACCCCATTCACCGGTGCGTCCGGAAGTAGCTCACAGAAAACCAAATATCCACCTCGAGTCAAGAGGGTTTTCACCCCACTTTATATGCCTTTGTCAAAGGCTCTAGAGGTCTTAATCCGGAAAGGACATCTGAAACCATTGGAACAACAGCCTTTACCTGATCCTCTCCCTCCAAAGCATGACAGGACTAAGTACTGTGCCTACCATCAACAAACTGGTCATGAGACCGATAGCTGCTTTCGTCTGCGCCATGATGTACAAGATTTGTTTGACAACAAGGTCATTGTCGCACCACTCAGCAAAGTCTATCACCACTGGATCAGTGAACTTGGGGATAGTACGAATATGTGATCAGGGGATGAACCCCCTGCGGCGGCACTCAGTTTACTCCAGATGTGGCGTTTGGCACGCACTGTTTTGAGCATTTGCGAATGCTAGTTTTGTACTTTCTGACTTGGGTATTGGGTCAGTCTTGTCGTTTTGATTGAGTCGGTTTTTTCATACTGAGTCAGTCGGGCCTGTCTTGTTTATCGAGTCAGTCCTGTTTTGTCAGAGTCGGTGACTCCGGGGGTGTTACCTCGGGCATCGCCATTTTGTTTTGTGTTTGTCTTTTCTTTCTTTTGAGTCTGTTTCGCCAGGGAGCAGTTGTGCCAACAGATTTGAATGAACAGCAGTGATTTTTCACTTTTGTGTTTGCTTCTGCCGTGTGCCAGTTGTACCAGAAATTCCAAATGAGATGGCAGTATTTGACTAGAAGCTGTGTCTTTTCTGTGCCTTGAATTCATTGCATCGACCTAAGTTTTCCAAAAGCTTTTGAACACTGCGGTGAAAACGAAGAGGAAGGAATTCCTCGGGATTTGCAAAATTTGATCAATTTGAGAGAAAGAGAGGCGTGCTAAGCCCTTAATGAATGAATCATGCTTGTTAGTGTGAGTACTGAGAAGGACCCTAGCTTTGATCCAGATTGGTTCTACACTGTCTTCAGCACGAGCGATTTGTCGCTTTCTTAAAAACTTTCAAAAAATGTTTTGCGCGGTCCTGCGAAGACATGTGTGGAATCGCTCTTGAGATTGTGCAGCTTAGGATCGCTCTCAGCCTCGAGACTCAACCCCTTTGCTTTCAAACCTTGAACTTGGATTCAGAACGTTCAAAGGACAATCATGATGTGAGGCCTGTGTGGCCAGATTTGAAGCAGCCCTCGAACAAGAGGCCAGGAAATCGGATCAGAAGATCAGAAGAAGCTTGCAAAGCTAGAACAGAAGCACCCCTCGAACTAGGGGCAAAGATATCAGATGTGCTCGAAGAGCCGAAGATGAGTCCTCTTGCAAATCAATAGCCACTCTCTTGGATACAGAGGGCTTCAATCTCAAAACCATTTGGCATGGACTTGTTACGCTTTTATCCTTTGAGAGGCTCGCTGGGTCGAAAACCCAGAAGGGCGACCCAGGCAAAAGTTAGAGCAAAGAAAAAAATACAAAATACAAAAAAGAAATACAAAAATACAAAAAGCAAAAAAGCAAAAAAGGAGAAGAAAAAAAGAATGAAAAGACAAAAAAGAGAAAAAAAAAAGAAAAACAAAGCTCGCAAGGTTGAAAACCTGCAACAGGCGCCTTGGCAAAAGTTAGAGCATAAAAAGGAGAGGTTAAATACCCGAGTGTACCTTAACCCCGAACTACGTAAGGCTTGATTCCCATGTTTGGGATACGTAGGCAACTTCACTTTGAAGTCCAGCCACAAACACTTCAAATTCGATTGTGTCCATGTAATGGTTTTGACCATCCTTGCCTTCTCTGTATCCGAGAGTTCGGTTGTAATCATCGCTCTGAGGACTGATACAATGCGCCGCGGTGCCATTCAAACAAGGGGCAAGCTTTCCGTTGCCATTCAATGCGCCGCGGTGCCATTCAAACAAGGGGCAACTTTCCGTTGCCATGCAGCTCCCCTCAAGCAAGGGGCAATTTTCCTTCGAATCTGAGGTTGCGCATCTCGAGAGTGGGTTCTACGCTCGTTGAGCAGTGACCGTTTGCAAAAATAGTTTTTGGGAATTTTTACTGAGGTTGACTGATTTCTCTAGAAAATTATTCCATTTTTCCAAAACTGGACCGTTTTCTTGGACCCAAAAAAGGAAAATTTTCAGTGCTCATAGCCTGACTTGCATGATTTTAAATCAGAAAATCGAACAAGCATGTTAATCTAACTCTCATGTTGGTCAAAATTGTTTTAGTAGAAAGCAAAATAAAAAAATGGTCAAAATGATGAACTAGGGGCACAGTTGAGTCAGGCTTCCTGTCTTTTCCCCGTCGCCAGCATACTTGCCAGAAAGGGCACAACTGAAGTCAACAACAAAATGCAGAAAGCTCTCTCATCCTCCGAGCAACGAGGTATCAAGCCAAGTGCGAAGCACGAACTGGAATGGATCAGGATGTTCCACTTCCTCATCTGGACAGATCTAACCACGTCCAAACTCCCTAGCAGAGCATCGTCAACCAATGTCAACTATAGATTTGCTACACACCCAGTTGTGGCGCAACCCCTCTGTGGAAAAGTTCACTGCTGTGTGCAGAAGAAAAAGAATCTAGCAGAATGCTAGGGGCAAGAGCCTGCAACTTCTTGTCTATCCACCAACCACTCTGGGGAGGGATGAAAAATGAGAGATTGAAGAATAGAGAGATGTGCGCTGAGAGAAAAAGTGAGGAAAAGGGCTTTTTCAGAAAAACAGAGCTTGAGGGCCGAGTGATGTGAGAATCACAAATGAGAAAGGGTGGGAAATAATACCCGGTGAAACAGGCTCCCTGTGCACATTTGAGTCTTGTGTTTTGTTTTGTCTGTCCTGATTCTTGTTTTGAGTCGTTTCGAGTGTCAATAGATGTGTTTAGGTTGTTTACCTTTTTGTTTTCCGTTGTTGAGTCGTGGTGTGCTGTGTTCAGTCGTAGGCTCAATACCCAGTCGAGAACTTATTCTCACCGTCAATTTCAAAAAATCATCTTGTGCTCAGAGTGTTATGCCATTCTCCACATTTGTGCAAAACAATATTTGTTCTTTCATAAAACCGCAGGGTTCAACCCAGGTCATGCGAACAGCAAAACCAGGACCTATCTGAAGCTATATTGGTTCCAGACTGCAAAGCAAAAGAAAAGAGGAAAATTTGGAACATCTGAGTTTGTTTCAACTTCTGCAAATTCCGAGATTGTATTCCGGATGTACCTCTTCAAGTCTTGCCAATAAGGTGCTTTCTAAAGTGCCACTTTGTCCTTTTATTGCTTTCCTTATGCATCATGCATTGTAATGCATTGTACCTATCAAGTTTCTTCCTCATTCATGCACGATATTGTATGTACGGTTTATTCAAAGAAGTTCCGTTTAAGATCATTCATTTAGTGTATCAATCACACTTCATTCACTTTGTGTATCTATTACACTCTCATTTATGTAGTGTATCAATTACACTTCATTCACTTTGTGTATCTATTACACTCTCATTTATTTAGTGTATCAATCACACTTCATTCACTTTGTGTATCTATTACACTCTCACTCATTTAGTGTATCAATCACACTTCTTTCATTTTGTGTATCTATCACACACATTCTCATTTTGTGTATCTACCACACACATTCTCATTTTGTGCATCTACCACACACATTCTCATTTTCTGTATCTATCACACACATCCTCATTTTGTGTATCTATCACGCACATATTCACTTCAATTACTTTAGTGTATCCACCACACTTCATTACCTTTTGTGTATCTATCATGCACATATTCACTTTATTCCATTAGTGTATCAATCACACTTCATTCGCTCAGTATATCAATCATACTCTGTTCACTAAGTGCATCTATCACACTTCGTGTTCACCTTTAGTATATCAATCATACTTGTTCACTAAGTGCATCTATCACACTTCGTGTTCACCTTTAGTATATCAATCATACTTGTTCACTAAGTGCATCTATCACACTTCGTGTTCACCTTTAGTATATCAATCATACTTGTTCACTAAGTGCATCTATCACACTTGGTGTTCACCTTCAGTATATCCATCATACTTGTTCACTAAGTGCATCTATCACACTTTGTGTTCATTTTTAGTATATCAATCATACTCCTGTTCACTAAGTGCATCCATCACACTTCGCGTTCACCTTTAGTATATCAATCATACTTTGTTCACTGAGTGCATCTATCACACTCTGTGTTCACATTCAGTATATCCATCATACTTGTTCACTAAGTGCATCTATCACACTTCGTGTTCACCTTTAGTATATCCATCATACTTGTTCACTAAGTGCATCTATCACACTTCGTGTTCACCTTTAGTATATCAATCATACTTGTTCACTAAGTGCATCTATCACACTTCGTGTTCACCTTTAGTATATCAATCATACTTGTTCACTAAGTGCATCTATCACACTTCGTGTTCACCTTTAGTATATCCATCATACTTGTTAACTAAGTGCATCTATCACACTTCGTGTTCACCTTTAGTATATCAATCATACTTGTTCACTAAGTGCATCTATCACACTTTGCGTTCACCTTTAGTATATCAATCATACTTGTTCACTAAGTGCATCTATCACACTTCGTGTTCACATTTAGTATATCAATCACACCTTGTTCGCTTTGTGTATCAATCACACATGCCCCCTTTGTGTATCCACCACACACATTCACTTAGTGCATCTATCACACTTTGTGTTCACCCTTTGTGTATCCATCACACTGTGCTCATCGCACTCAGCTACTGTATCTATCACATTATGTTTCATGTAGTGTATCTATCACATGCTCACTTGGTGTATCAATCACACACGCTCGCTTTGTGTATCAATCACACACGCTCGTTTGGTGTATCAATCACACATGTTCGCTTTGTGTACCTATCACACATGCACACTGTATTCACAGTGAGAATTGCAATAATTCTCTTACATCCTTTTTGCATTGTAGTGTAGTTTGGCGTATGCTAGCTTAAAACTGTTGCATGTGTGCTTCGTTACAGCTTTCTTTGCATGATCATAAGTTGTGCTCGGCTTTGCATTTTCAGTTGCATTTTGCCCCTGCCTTCGAGCGCATACCTTGTTTGTCTTGCATGTTTGTCTAAGTCTTCGGCCTTGTCAAAAATGGGTCGTCTCTGGGCTTTGACATTCACTCCCGTCATTCTTATGACTTCCGAGTTCTGTCAAAGAGGGGCAACTGTAGACACCCCATTTTTGACGGTCCTCAAGACTTGGACGTCACCGTTTGAACACTCGGTGATTATCCATGTTTGTGTTCGTCTCGAGTTCCCGGAGGCCTTGGCAGCGCGCCTCGCCTCAAGACCTCTTGACTCGACTGCTTCGTGTTCGGTTTTGGCACCAAACACCTGTGTTTTTGCCTTGAAGGGCAGGGAATGGCTTTTTGGCCATCCTCACACCTCATCGGCCCTCCCCTGTCATCACCGGCTACACATGTTTGCCACCGGCCATTGTTTCTTAAAAATAATGGCCGGTCGGCATTATGTTTAGCCGACCAGCACTTTATTGTGCCGATGACCTATTTGGTTGGCCGAGACCTCTTCTTGAGGGGAGTTTGAACCTTTTGAACCCCCTGTTTTAGCTTCTTGAGGAAGCTTGACCCTTTTGAACCCTTGGTTCTAGCTTCTTGAGGAAGCTTGAACCTTTTGAACTCTTGGTTTAGCTTTTCCAAGAAGCTTGAACCTTTTGAACCCTTGATTTTAACTTCTTGAGGAAGCTTGAACCTTTTGAACCCTTGGTCTTTGGCTTCTTGAGGAAGCTTGAACCTTTTGAACCCTTGGTTTAGCTTCTCCAAGAAGCTTGAACCTTTTGCACCTTGGTTTAGCTTCTCCTAGAAGCTTGAACCTTTTGCACCTTTGCTAGCTTCTCCAAGAAGCTTGAACCCTTCTAAGCTTCCAAGAGAAGCTTGCACCTCTTGAACCTTTTGCCTAGCTTCTCCAAGAAGCTTGGCTCTTTTGTCTAGCTTCTCCAAGAAGCTTGGCCTTCTTGGCCCTTTTGCTCCATGCTTCTAAGAGAAGCTTGACTCCCTTGAACCCTTGTCAAGCTTCTAAGAGAAGCTTGACCCCTTTTGCTTAGCTTCCCTTGGAAGCTTGCCCCTTTTGACCCTTTTTTTGTGTTAGCTTCTCTAAGAAGCTTAGCACCTTGTCTTGCTCTATATATAGAGAGCCTCTCCACCATTTTCAAGGGTTAGAAAAATCTGATATATATCAATAGATATCACTCCCTCTCTATATCTCCCTCTCTCTCTACATTTGTGTAGGTTAGAAGGTTCAAAAGGGTCTAGTTCTTGGCCCCTTTGCACAACACCTCTCTACCACACCTCTCCATCATCCATCTAAGCTTCTTGGAGGCCATTTTCAGAGGCTAAGGAACTGGTTTTTGGGACCAAAGGCTGCTGTCCACGTTGGTCTACAAGGGTGAGCATCTAACCCTCTTTTATTCCCCGTTTTTGCACCAGATTTTAGCCCATCTTGCTTGCGGTTTTGAGCTTTGTGTATAACATAAAAAAGTTCTGTTTTTTTTTTTTTTAAGATACTTCATTAAGGACACTTTTCTGTTTGGGGTCGTTTACCCCCTCTTAGGCCTTGTTTGGCCTCTTATTTGTGCATTTTTTGTAAGCTTCGGGACCACCTTGTATTGGCCCTCCCACCACTGAAATCTTGAGGGATTTCAGTGGTGGGGGTGGTGTTTTGAGGTCCTAAGAAGGAGAGGGCCATCCCCTCTCCTTGTTGTCTTGTTTGCTTGTATTTTTGGCCTTACAAAGGAGCCTATATTTGCACACCTCTTGAGATCAGATCAGGCATTTTTCAGTGGGTTTTAGGACCCCTATAGGCCATTTCCAGAGCTGGTTTGGCCTTGTTGAATGTCCATCATGTATGTGCTTAATAACCTCTTGTATAGCCCTCTAAAGGAGCTCATCATTTTTGCATGTGTTGGCTTCATTTCAGTGGTTATTTGAGCATGTTTTGGCATGGTTTATTCACTGATTTTTGATGGTTTGGTCAGATTCCATGTGCATCATACACTTGCCATGTAAACCATGTTAGCTAGTCAAATTCGCATGCTAATTTAGTCCATCTTGTTAGCACTTTTTGGCCATGCTTAGAACTGGAAAAGTCCATGTTTTGGGACTGCCAAGATTCTGTCTTCATGCTTCATAGTCCAATAATGCATGCTTTGTATAGCTGTAAGTCATTCCATGTGCCTAGTTTTGCATTTCGGGGTTCATCTCATGCATCGGGTGCCATATCTCCATGTTTCGGGGCTGTTTAGCATCATATTTTGGTACTGAAATTCACATGCTTATATGCCATCTTGTATCCCTTGCCATGCTTTGGTAGAGTTGCATTTTTGTGCCTTAAGCTTGGTTAATGCATTGTGCATGCATTCCATGTATTTTGTTGCCTCACTTGCATCATTATGGCCACTGTTTTGGACCTAGTAGAGAGCTGTCCAAGTTAGTGTAAACCATCCTTTGCATGTTGATGCATGCTTACCTTGTGTGTTGTTGCATACTTGTGTGTTGTTGTATGTTTAGGTTGCTTAACATGATGCATGCCTTGCATACTTGTATGCTTAGATCACATCTTGTATGCTTGTTACTCCCATTGTTATTCCATATCTTGCATGCTTGCTCGCTTAGATTGTGTGCCTGACATGCATTGTGCATTACTTGCTTGCATGCCCATGTTGCATACTTAGTTAACATGCCTAGGTTGCATTGCATGAGCATACATACCTTGCCTCTTGAATTGAGTATGATAGAGGTTGGGTTTCACTTGTTTGTTTGATGTGCATCTCATTTGAAATCAAAATGCATACTTGGTTTCTTGGGCCATCACGCATTGAAATGCGCGATTCGTGGTCCGAGAATCGAGAACCATGTCCCTTTGAGTCACAAACATGATAAGGGATGTGTTGGTGCACACATGTGCTTGAAATTCTATGCCATGCACTACCTGTCCTCTGTTGCTGTCAAAACTGTCTTCTGCAGGAAGTTTTTGCCGACCGGCAACATTTAGTGCCGACCGGCCATTGATGAATGGCGGATAGCTTCATCCGCAGCCGGTGGACTTTTACCAGGGCCGGTGGCCATTTTCCTCAGCCGATGGTACTTTACAGTATACAAGGAACATGTCCCAGGACTTTGGCAGTCTTTGGAGAGGCAGGGCAGTGTAAACAGAGGCAGTAGTGGCATGGTACTGGTTTTCCGGCCGAGACGGACTCGAGCATGCATCATCACACGCATTCCAAGGCGGGGCTGCGGCCATCTGATCTTTGCATTTAATTTAATCAGATTAGAAGTTTTGTAATAAGTAATTTAGTATTATTTATTCGGTTTGTATATTCTTTCGGTCTCTCCGAGTGAGAGCAAATTTGTAATAAGTGTGGGTGAGTGTGTGTATGCCTTCCAACCCCCACTTCTTTCTTCCCTTTTATTTACCTGCTTATGATGGTAGATTAGGGCATATTTATTTTAGCATACCTTATGCAATGCATGCGTGCATCCATGCATTTGTTTACATGCACCGGGCTCGGTACATCACGCTAACTGCATTGTATTTCAATTTCCAAATTGAATACGTGTTACTTGCAACATTCCATATGCCATGTTTAGGACAGCCGAGCCTGTCTAGATTACATCTTTGATTGTGTTGCATTAGCCACTTAACATGAACAAGGATCATGCATATGATTACTAACTGGTTTCTGTTTTGGCTTGGAGTACTAGGTAAGCTTTTATGCTTTAGCATCCTTGCATGTGTGTGAATGTTGCCATGATAGCATAATCACATTGAGGCTAGCTGCTTGCGTGATATAACTGTTTGAATGCCTGTGGATGGAGGTTGAATTACCTAAGTTGGGATAATACATTAAAACTGTGAGTTTTTAAGCCCACTAGATAGTGGCAAAATCTTTTTCTAAAAACCCACTTGAAGGTGGCAAAATCTGCATTTTAGCCTACTTGCGAGTAGCAAACCATTTTCAAAACAAACATGCAATGTTTTTGTTCCAATTTAGGCGATTTGGTCTATACTTGTTTGCTGTGCGCATAACATAGTAATTCTAGGCTAATAACCGGAATAAGAACATGTAAGGTTTTCAAAACAAGATATCACGGTTAGTAGAGGCCGGTCTTCGGACCGGGCGAGAGGGGGTGCTCATAGCTGACCTTCCCTAATCGTACCCAAGTTCCTGAGCCGAGGCAACTTTGGTGATGACGGACACGTGGCCTTTGGCACCGAGTCAGGGTTTCCTAAATTCCCCCATTAAAAAATATTTAGGTGGCGACTCTGTATCTGGCAAAGCAGTCCATGTTTGGCACTTCTTTTCAAAATCTGTTTTTCTCAAAACGATTTGCCAGAGTTGGACTCTTTGGTTCAGATTAAGAACCGTGACAATTTGAGTCCGAACTGTAGTAGACCCACAAAACGAACAGAACGGGGGTTCATCCTCCCGGGACGTTCGGGGACGTCTACACCTACCCAGACCAAGCATTAAAGAACCCAAAGTAGCTGAGGTATGTTGTACCGAACTAGGTTCTTCATGGATGGATCCCATTATAGCATTCTTAAAAGACGACATCTTACCTGAAGAGAAGAAAGAGGCCAACAAAATAAGAGTAAAGTCACAGCGATTTTGGCTCTCTCCATCATTGGCGTTGTACAAAAAATCATTCACAGGACCTTACTTGAAATGTGTCCACCCAAGCAAGGTCGAGGCATTTTTGTTCAAGATACATGAAGGCGTATGCGGAAGCCACCAAGGAGAAAGATCATTGGCCTATAGAGCAATTTCACAAGGATATTGGTGGCCATACATGCAAGCAGATTTAGAGAAGTATGTCAAGAGGTGCGAGAAATGTCAGAAGTTTGCACACCAAATACATCAACCAGCCAGAGAGCTTCTACCATTAACTAGCCCATGGCCCTTTGCAATGTGGGGCTTGGACATAGTGGAACCACTTCCAACAGCATCTGACAATAGAAAGTTCTTTCTCGCAGCAACAGATTACTTACAAAGTGGGTGGAGGCTGAAGCACTTGCATTAATAAAGGAGAAAGATGTTAAGAAGTTCGTCTGGCAGAATATCATAACCCGATTCGGCATACCAAAGGCACTAATATCCGATAATGGCACTCAGTTCGATGGCAAAATTTTTAGAGGCTTTTGTGAGGAATACAAGATAGAATTTTATAACTCTACACCAGCATACCCCCAAGCAAATGGCTAGGCGGAAGCATCAAAACAAAGTCGTCTTAGATGGTTTGAAAAAAAGGTTAGAGAAAGCAAAAGACAAGTGGGCTGAGGAGCTTCTTCATGTCTTATGGGCTTACCGTACCACACCTCAGCGATCAACTAGAGAAACGCCTTTTTCCCTGGCATATGGCATGGAAGTAGTAATCCCACTGGAAGTAGGCCTCCCCACTATTAGAAGTGAAAATTTTGACCCAGACTTGAATAGAGAAGCCATAGCCGTGGAACTCGACCTTGCAGAAGAGAGAAGGGAAAGAGCTCTAGTTCACATTGCCTCATACCAGCAGGAGTTATCCAGAAAATATAACAAAACAGTGCATCCGAGGCAATTCAAGGTTGGGGATTGGGTATTATGCAAAGTAATGGGCAACACTTTGGTACTCGGAGACGGCAAGTTAGGACCTAATTGGGAAAGACCGTACAAAGTGGTTGGTTTAGCAGGAAAATGGGCATATCACTTGGAAGATGGAGGCAGCAAGGCTATTCCCAGGCCATGGAATACTGCCAATCTCAAGTTATTTTATTTTTAGCTTTTTCTTAGAATACTTGTAATTTTTTCCCCTTTTCAAATAAAACAAGTAGTTTCCTTTTCAGCATAATTCTTTCTATTGTAAAAATTGTTCCCAGTCATTGCCAACAAGGGGCAATCAGAAAGTTTGGCAGGAACAACCAAACAAGTTAGCTCTCTTCAGAATGTTGGCTGGAATAACTAACATTGAGCTCTTTTCAGCCGAGATCAGGATCTAGGCTGAAGAACGTTGGCCAGAATAACCAACATTGAGCTCCCTTCAGCCGAGATCAGGATCTAGGCTGAAGAAGGTTGGTAGGAATAAACCAACATTTAGCTCTCTTCAGTCGAGATAAGGATCTAGGCTGAAGAGGCTGGCAGGAATAACAACATTTATCTCTCTTCAGCTGAGATAAGGATCTAGGCTGAAGAGGTTGGCAGGAATAACCAACATTTATCTCTCTTCAGCCGAGATAAGAATCCAGGCTAAAGAGGTTGGCAGGAATAACTAACATTTATTTCTCTTCAGCCGAGATAAGGATCTAGGCTGAAGAGGTTGGCAGGAATAACCAACATTTATCTCTTTTCAGCCGAGATAAGGATCTAGGCTGAAGAGGTTAGTAGGAATAACATTTATCTCACCTCAGCCGAGATAAAGGATCAAGACTGGAGAAGGTTGGCTGTTATGACCAACATGAAGTATACAGATTGTCCAGCCAAATCGAGATGGCTATCTTGGCCAAAAAAAAAAGAAGTTAAAGACATGCCAATTAAAGTTGAGAGAAACACAAGCAGGATATAAACCGGGCAAAAATAATGGAAAAATAGTAGATTTCATTCAAGATTAAAACTACATTACAAGAGGTGGGGCTTCAGCCCGGTTACAAATTCTTTCAAAAAGCTAGCATTAAAAGAATAAAATACAAGATCAGGCAAATAGATCATCTAGATCTGCATCCAGGCCAACCCGAGCTTCACCGCTCGGTAGCCCGGTTCCAGTAGGAAGGTCGGTCACAGCCACATCTTCAACCGTAATGGGCACCGGTGGATCCACCCGAGTTGACTGAGCAGTTTGGAGACCGTGATCATTTGTAGCAGCTGGGGCTTTGTTTGGCTCTAGAGATGTCTCTTCCTCCCCCACTTGAAGTAATTTTTCTTGGATAACATTGGCGTAGTTTGCCATATAACTCGGAATGAAGTGGGGATGAGGGTTCTGGAAGACCTTGGTTTCTTAGCCAAAACCGAGCTTTGAGGCAGCCGCCTTCCATCCGTATTTGAAAAATATATCCTTTGCAGCCTCACATTGTAGGATGTATGTGGCTTCCACTTCCTTGTAGCAGCGCTCTTTTTCAGCTCGGCTATTTCGGCGTCTTTTTTCTTCTCAAGCTTGGCCAGCTCGCGCAGATAGCGATCTTTCTTTTCGACCAAAGCCTTCTGTTTGTCCGCCTCTGCTGAGTTGACCAGCTCGGTAAGTTGGGCGATTTCAGACTCAAGCTCGGTCATTTTTTGTTTGGCCTCGTTAAGCTCGGTTGTCTTTGCGTTGGCATCTGCCACGACCAGCCGCGCTGTCTTACGTAGCTCCAACACGCGCTTATGAGCAACATGATTCTTCTGTATGGCCTACAAAATGAGTGATAGCAATTATGATTAAAACCGTGCAAACAGATGTGTGAATTGGAAAAACAAGCAAAGGGAGAACTTACCAGCACCAACAAGCAAAGGGAGAACTTACCAGCACCATCGACTTTGTTGCCGAGCGAATGGCCTTCAGCTCGGTCAGATGGTCGTGATGCTCTATGTCGGCTGGCAGGCACACGCTCTTGGCAAGGTTAAAAGCAAGCGAGTGGTCTTTCTCGACAAACCACTGAGTCTGTATTTGTTATAGCTCGGTTCTTGTAAGTCATTCTTGGTGCCCACTCTGAAGGGTTAGCCCGGTCAAAACGTACAGGCTCTGGGCTCGGTTGCATGGATTGAGGGAGCACGGTGTCATCTTCATCCACAAGGTATTGTGGCTCGGTCGAGGAAGTGCGAGCACGCTTCCTCGACCGGGATGACGAAGCTCGGGCTGTTGAGAGGGCCACCACTACCTCGACAGGTTGACCGGCTTGTGTTGTCTCGGTTTGGATCCCGCCGTCTGGAGCTGATGTTGTCTCGGTGATCAATGCTCAACGCTTGGCCATCTCTTGTTCCTCGGTTAAGGAAATGAGGTTGATTTGGGAAAGAGTTGGATCCGGTTCTAGTGATGGTTCGATGAGGAAGTCAGTTACCCTGGTCTTCCTCCTACCACTGTATCTATATGTTGGTTCAAAGTTCAAAAGCTTAGCCCAACCTCAGTGGCGGTATCGAAGCGCGGCGTAGAGAGCGTCTAAGTTAGGGTACTGGTATTGTGACTTTAGCTGGTTCAAGTCTGCATAAGGGCAAAGGCAACTGTTAGCGCGGTGTAAAAGTTATAAACAACAAGAACAAAAAACAGATAAACTAAACTAAGGTATTTCATACCGGCTGTTCCTTTATTCCAGTTAATACTGTAGCCCGGTATCTGGGCTTCCTGATCTTCAAAGTTACCAAAAACCCAGAAGAAGTCGTCGTCATTCACGTCTTTGTCCGGTGTATTTTTAATTATTTTCTCTCAGCGTCTTCTTATTCTTAAATAATATACCCAGTCTTGTCTGCCTAAGGAATTCGCAAAGAAGAGGTTGAACAGGAAACCAAAGGCCAGCTTCAACAATCGACATCACGGTGAACGGCACGAATCTCGGTTTGCCCCAAGGTGTTGTTTCTAGTTCAGCTAGGAAAAGATGGACGTCGTCTGGGATTTGGTAGTCCTTTCGGAACTCGGCTATGGCCCCAGGAGAGTCTACTAAAAATCGATTTTACCCATGTCAAGGATGAGAATAAATTAAGCCTAGCTCAGCGTGACTTGGGCTTTGGTTGGCTCAGTTGGGCAAAGCTGCCCAGGGGCAGGGTGCAAAGGCATGCCTGGCCAACCTAGTCAAGTCTGCAAAGTGGAAATAAAAAGTGTTATGCCTAGACAACTAGACTAAACTAAGTAAACAGTCAAATTACAAAGAAAATTGTGAGGGCTAAGCACAGTTCGTCTGAATGATAGGGAGTTCACAGTTCGGTAATACGGAAGGGCCAACGCTAGGCCTCTAGCTCAGCTAAAGGCTAGTTCGCAGGGTATATCCACGTTCTTAGTTCAGTCGTAGCACAAGTTTTAACTCCAAGTTTTAGCTTGGTCAATGGGTGAGGCTTCTAGTTCGGTCTAATACGCATCTATAGCAAACAAGTCCCTATCACGGTCATAGTATTATTTTAGATCAAAAGCATCATGTTACAGATTATTTGTGAATCCAGTGGAGGATCTATCGCATGGTTTTTGGGACCAAGTGGTTCTTTCTCATTGATGTGAAAACTGTGCTAGTGTGTTTTGAAAAACATACATATACTATGCTATATATTGCTATACTATACGAAATAAATGGAAAAGAAAAAGGTTAGAGCCACTTATAGCTTTAAGATAAAGGGATAAAGATCAAGACCGTAAGGATGGCAGCGAAGATGCAAAGTTTTGCAGGAGTTATGACCGCGAAAATAGAGGCTCAGAGGAGAAATGCAAGAAGATGAACAGTGGTGTGTTTGGTTCAAAAAGTAGGGTTTTTGTATAAAGCATGGATTTGGGCGAGACTGTTCAAAATTTGCGGAGTACGAAGACGGCTGTGACAGCTGCACTTGGCCAATGGGAGCCAGCCACGTGTCCAAGGGAATAGAAAACAATTCAGACGTACAGAGCGATTGAAAAGACGTTTATGAACCAGACTTATCGGTAGCCCGGTGGAAGGTGAGCTCGGTTGGCTTGAATGTTTCTAGCACGGCTAGAGAAGAATAATCCCAAATCATGCGTGGCAGATGGCATTAAGGGGCAATTGAGAGGGTAAAATGTGTAAATCTAGGCCGAGCTAGGACTGGATAGAAGTGAGCCGAGCTGTGGGCTGAGTAGAATGGGCTTCGCCATTGGGCCTAGTTAGCTCGGTCATAAATGATTGAGAGCCTGGTTAGAGTATGCTGAACCGAGGTACAAGAAGCCGAATTGTAAGAGCAAGGTGGAACCGAGCTAGGTGAAGCTCGGTTAAATCTGCCGCTTTAGCATGACAACGCTAGCTCAGTCATTTTGTCGTACTACCGAGGTAAAACCATTTCACTTAAAGCAGTGAGAAAGGTGTTAAGGGATAAGCATTATCTTTTAGAGATGTGATTCCTAGGAGGACTCTACATTGAGGAGTAAGAGTCCTACTAGGATTGTGCCAGGCGAAATCTATAAAAGCTCATAGCAAGACCTATGTACAGGTATCACAACTTTGATTCTTGAATACACAGAGCTTGGGTCTATTTGTCTATTTTTGCTGACTTAGGCATCGGAGAGGTATTCGGCACACACCTGCCAGCTAGCTCACGTTTGTGTTTTCAGGGAGAAAAGCGACAACGTTTGGAGGAGCGCAGACTTGATCAACAAGATTATACGAGAACATTATTTCGTGCTCGTACAGTTTTCATGTTCTCATAATGAAATGTTGAAGAGGGTATCAATTTTGTTAGTTTCATGAGACTTATGGCATAGTTGTGGACCTATCATTTTTAAACTAAAAAAAATAGAATCAATTCCTAATATAAATGATGTAACTAACACCTCATTTTGGTAAATGATTCCATATGATTTTTTTTTTAAAAAAAAAGTATTTTCTATTCAAACAATATATGCATACAGATTAATATAGATAAAAAGAATGGGGTAGAGTTGTGAGCCAATCACTTCTGTGGAGAAGTGGTTTGGAAATGCTCTTCAGATCCTGGGAGACGCTGGTGATCCTCAGCTAGTCACCTGCAAAGGTGGAAACACTCCGGTCAGGGGTGCCGGAATTAGCACTCCGACGGACAAGTTAGTTCAGACACTCAAGATAGCTTATTGTCTAAGTTCAGTGGAGTCATTCTTACATACCTTTTTAGATTTGTGGTTCTTGTATTTATACTTACTTTTCTGGGCCTCGGGGCCTGAGCTTACTTTTATCCTATTCACCTTATATTCATTCGGATCTACTGACCCCCGTCAATTCGGCTTCACTAACCCATTCGGCGCCCTAGTTACGCAATACGAAGCTGAGTAGTATCTAGTTTTTGGGGTACGCGTCTCCCGGCTATTCCACTTATTCGGCTCCCACAATTGCCCCCCAAGCACTTCACTGACGACAATTGGCTGGAGTGCTTGGTTTTGAATTTCGAAAGGTCAGAGCCAAAATTCGGCGGCTGGCCTCATCGTCATGTGGATATCTAAGCGCACCCCTTTCAGTTGTCGTGTCGACTTTTCCCCTTCGCGCATGTGTTTATTTATTGCGATTTAAAATTTTGACGTCCTTTCATGTATCTCGTGACGCTCATCGCTGGATTGCCTTTTGGATAGTCCCTGCAACTCTGTTTTCTGATATCCCCTTCATCCTTTGTAAGTTCTCTCCTCCTTTGCTTTGAAGACTTTTTCTGGTTTGTTCCTTCCTTGGCATATTCTCACAAACTGTAGGACATGGTGAAACATCTGAAAGACCTCCTCTCGTCAGATCGAATCGCTGGCTTTAAACGTCATTTCTCCATTCCTGATGATGTCCGTATGTCGCTTGTGGCAGACGGCACTCTTGATATGGAGAGGGAGGATGAAACCATAATTGTCTTTCCTCTTTTGTCAATTGCAGTGGGTGGAGTCCGTTTCCCCCTTCACCCGTTTCTTAGGGCTGTGCTTCACTACTGGGGTTTAATCCCTTCCCAACCTAATGTGAATTTCTTTAGAATCATAATGGGGATTATAGCACTCAACCGTCGCCTAAGAATTAATCTTGGCATTCCAGCCATCCGGTATTGTTATGCCTTGGCTAAGTCTTCTGGTCGGCACGGGCGTTTCTTCCTTAGGGCCAAGGATATCGACCATCAGCTGATTACTATGCTTTCTAGTTCTGGAAAACGAGTTGATGACGTTATGGTCGTTGTCCAGGGTAACTGGGAATTTGGCGAAGGAGAGGATCACATCGACCCTATTCCTAGATGGAGGGGCAAGCCAGGTGGCTGATTGCCTTCTCGCTTTTATTATTTGTTCGTTTTTATTCTGAAGCCTCTTTTTTGAAATGTGATGGCTTGTCTTATGCAGGAAGCATTTTGAAGAAAGTTCTGCCTTCAATTGACAACGTCGTTCTTTTGGATATAGAAGTCGCACTCAAATATTTCGGCCGTCGAAGTCTTCAGAAACAAGGGAGGTCGGCGCATATTTTGCTTCATTACGAGCCGACATATACGACCTTCTCGGCAGTGGAAAATATCCCTGTTCCAGAGGGCGAAGATTCTCTTATCGCTCTTATTTTGTCCGACTTCAAAAACTTGAGGCAGGTTGGTTTTGAAGGGTCCGATTCAGAGCGGGACGTCGCTAATGTTAGCGAATCAGATCAGTCTGAAACCGAATCTGACGAGGTATTGAATTCGGCTGATCCCCCATCTACTTCGGGCCGAGGGGATCTTTCACTTGACGGCGCTGTTCACGGTTTGGAGAGTATTCCCGCCGCAGACCCCGAAGATATGGCAGGGTTAAGCCTGATAAAACTTGCCAGGAAGGCGAATGCGGAAAGGTTGGCCGCGCGGAGAAGAGAGGAGGCCCTTTCGTCTGAAATACCGCCCGCCACCGAATCTCAATTCTCCCTGCCTGTTAGCAGATCAGAGTCCGTGCGCGTTGTTGAGGTGGAAATGGCAGAAAATCGGAATGCCGAATCTGCTGCGATCGTGCAGGCTGGCCAAGAAGTTGAGGCAGAGAAACGCCCTGCCAAGTTTGAGGCCGGCTCAGTGGAACACGGCGGCAAACGTCCTCGATTAGAGGGATCGGACGTGATCGTTCCTTTTGTCATTCAGCCGATGATAAGAAACATGCCGGTTTCTTCTGATGCTTCGGCGCTTAAAGATCCAGAAGTCGCATTCAGCTTGGCCACGTCTGTGTCGTTGCCGTCTGACAAGGAGGCTTTCCGAGTGGAAACGGATCTGAATGCGACAGCATTAGCCGCCCAATCGGCGCTTTTGGTACATATTCGAATTTAGCTTCACTTAATCCAAATACTGTTGAAGTTAAGGTTTTAAATGCTTATTTTGCAGACCATCGGATGGATAGCCGATTTGGGCCGTCGCCATTGCGACGCCGTCAAAGAGATTGGCCATCTACGCGAGGAAGTTGAAGGCCAGAGGAGAAGGGTCGAGGTCGAGGCTTTGAGGGCGAATAAGGAAGCCTCAAGGGCCGACGCCGAGATGGAGAGGGCTCGTAGCGCGGATCAGTTGAGATCGGATGCCAAGAAGAAGGCGGACGCAAGCAAAGATGCGCTCAAATTGGCCCAGAAGGCGATCTCCAGACTGGAGGCTGAGTTGGCTGAAATGAAGGCGGTGAAGGAAGCAGCCGACTCGGAGTCTTCCAAAGTGTTCGAGGCCGGGAAAAATGCTGGGCTTGCTGAGTACGTTGACCAAGTCCCCAAGTTTGAAAATCGGGGATTCAAACATGGCTGGCGCAAGGCCCTTGCTGCTGCTAACGCTTCGTTGATTATGCCAATACCATATGAGCAAGTGGATGTTGAGCCATTGGAGTCTGATCCTGATGGCTGATCCGGTCGACTGATAGTTTTTAGGTTATCGAATATACTTTTACAGTTTTTAATTTAATATTTTTCATCTGTTGCTACAGTCATGAGTAAATTGTTTTGTTTAGTAACTTGAGTATATATAAAAAATTTCATTAGTTGTGCTCAACTGGTTAAGGAAAATGTTGAATGCTATTATTTTCGGTTGTGGTTAGATCGGCTGCTTAATAAATCTGCCCTTGCCTTAGCTGGCTGACACAGATTGATCGGCCGTTTGCACTTGAAAACTCGGCCGATATTAATAAATCTGCCCTTGCCTTAGCTAGGGCGCGAGCTTGGGAAGCCAAATGGGCCCAACTCACAGGCTGGCTAAGGCACAGATTGATCGGCCGTTTGCACTTGAAAACTCGGCCGATAAGATTAATAAATCTGCCCTTGCCTTAGCCAGGGCGCGAGCTTAGGAAGCCGAATGGGCCCAACTCGCGGGCTGGCTAAGGCACAGATTGATCGGCCGTTTACACTTGAAAACTCGGCCGACAATATTAATAAATCTGCCCTTAGCTAGGGCGCGAGCTTGGGAAGCCGAATGGGCCCAACTCGCGGGCTGGCTAAGGCATAGATTGATCGGACGTTAGGCTTGAAAACTCAGCCGGCAAGATTAATAAATCTGCCCTTGCCTTAGCCAGGGCGCGAGCTTGGGAAGCCGAATGGGCCCAACTTGCGGGCTGGCTAAGGCACAGATTGATCGGTCGTTTGCACTTGAAAACTCGGCAGATAAGATTAATAAATCTGCCCTTGCCTTAGCCAGGGCGCGAGCTTGGGAAGCCGAATGGGCCCAACTCGCAGGCTGGCTAAGGCACAAATTGGTCGGCCGTTACGCTTGAAAACTCGGCCGACAATATTAATAAATCTACCCTTGCCTTAGCCAGGGCGCGATCTTGGGAAGCCGAATGGGCCCAACTCGCGGGCTGGATAAGGCACAGATTGATCGGCCGTTTGCACTTGAAAACTCGGCCGGCAAGATTAATAAATCTGCCCTTGCCTTAGCCAGGGCGCGAGCTTGGGAAGCCAAATGGGCCCAACTCGCGGGCTCGCTAAGGCACAGATTGGTCTGCCGTTACCCTTGAAAACTCGCGGGCTAGCTAAGGCAAGGCGCGAGCTTGGGAAGCCTAATGGGCCTAACTCGCGGGCTGGACAGTTGTCATCCGACTGTTGACGTTTGGGAGTGTTGACGTTGCCTCGGGAAAGCTGCAAACATTGAAGGATAAATGAAGCGGATGCACGCCAGAGGCCTTACTTATTTCCATTTAGGCAACTGGGGAGGGACGAAGATTGACTGAATCAGATGTCGCAATGAGTCGCAGTAGCGAGCCTACGCGTTCGGGAAAAGAACGTCCAAGGATCGGGTAACACAGCAGCCACTTAGTCATTGAAGTAGATCGCCTCGACAGGATAGTCAACCGAGAATCGAGCCTGATGCGATGCCACGGCCGTTGAGTTTTGCGTTTTCTGTGAGGAATAGACGAATGACGGAGGCGGACTCTATCATTAAAGACCCAGATCTGGCAGTCGAGTTCGCCCGACAGATATTCCCGCCAGAAGTCCAACAATCGATGGTCGGACGTCGAGATTTCGAAGTATTTCGAGACGGCATCCACAGGGCCGTGAAAGGACTATATACTGCTTACGAAGTCGGCATGCGTCTGTGGGAAGTGCGACGTGAGAGCGAGAAAAAGGACGAAAGGAATCGCAGTTTGGAGATTCGCGCAGAAAAAGCTGAGCGTGAGCTTCGGGAACTAAAGAATGTTCGAGCGAGCGCGTCGGTTGCGGCCGATTAATCTAAAATGGTTTGTGCGGAGAGAAGAACTCAACGAACCTCGGGTTATGAAAAGGGGTTTCAGGATGGCCTGAAGGTTGGGATAGAGAAGACCAAACAGGACCTTGCCGAGGAGGTCTGTCGATGTGAAAATCGTGGATTTAAGCACGGTTGGATTAAGGCCCTTCAAACCGAGGGATCTCTCGAAGACGTGGGAATTGATTCGACCTTGCCCCTGTATCATCGCCATCACTTTCCTTATCCCGGTTTCGAAATTGAGAAGAGCAACGATGAGGGTGCCGAATAAATAGACATCACTGAATAAATAGAATTTCTTTTCTTTTCAACGTTTGTATTTGGTCTTGAAATGTTATGTGTTCAATTAATCGTATTATTTCATCTTTCTAGCAAGTTTTGTGTTGTATGGTGTAAATGTTTAGACATGCATTGACCGGTCTGAATTAAGAATGATTCTTATTGAATATTTATTCGGCCAATCAAGTGGTTCGAAGACAGACCTCAGAGGCCAATCGTGATATCCACAAAGGCGCTCCGAATTCGGAGTCTCAATCGGCCCTTAAGGTGTCATGCACCAAAAGGGGCTCCGAATCCGGAGGCTGAATTTTGGCCAATAGTGATATCCACGAAGGGCGCTCCGAATCCGGAATCTTATTCGGCCTTAATAGGCTTAATTGGCCTTAAGGTGTCATGCACCAAAAGGGGGCTCCGAATCCGGAGACTTTATTTTGGCCAATCGTGACATTCACGAAGGGCGCTCCGAATCCAGAGTCTTAATCGGCCCTAAGGTGTCATGCACCAAAGGGGGCTCCGAATTCGGAGACTTAATCGGCCCTAAGGTGTCATGCACCAAAGGGGGCTCCGAATTCGGAGACTTAATGTGGCCAATCGTGATATCCACGAAGGGCGCTCCGAATCTGGAGTCTTAATCGGCCCCAAGGTGTCATGCACCAAAGGGGGCTCCGAATCCGGAGACTTAATGTGGCCAATCGTGATATCCACGAAGGGCGCTCCGAATCTGGAGACTTAATCGGCCCTAAGGTGTCATGTACCAAAGGGGGCTCCGAATTTGGAGACTTAATGTGGCCAATCGTGATATCCACGAAGGGCGCTCCGAATCCGGAGACTTAATCGGCCCTAAGGTGTCATGCACCGAAGGGGGCTCCAAATCCGAAGGCTTAATGTGGCCAATCGTGATATCCACAAAGGGTGCTCCGAATCCGGAGACTTAATCGGCCCTAAGGTGTCATGCACCAAAGGGGGCTCCGAATTCGGAGACTTAATGTGGCCAATCATGATATCTACAAATGGCGCTCCGAATCCGGAGACTTAATCGGCCCAAAGGTGTCATGCACCGAAGGGAGCTCTGAATCCGGAGACTTAATTGGCCCTAAGGTATCATGCACCAAAGGGGGCTCCGAATTCGGAGACTTAATGTGGCCAATCGTGATATCCACAAAGGGCGCTCCGAATCCGGAGACTTAATCGGCCTTAAGGTGTCATGCACCAAAGGGGGCTCCGAATCGTCATTATGACGAGCGGCATAACGGGGTTTGTGAGATGAATTTGAACAACAAAGAAAGATGGTTTGCATTGCAGAAGTGAAATATATACAAGTATCAAAGCCCACAGGTCGGGTCAGTGATATGGTTTTCATAAAATCGCTGCTTGTGCCGATTGGGGGGAGCCACGAATCTTTTCAATGACACGGGCTGTCGGGAAGCGCACGAGCTGATGATAAGTGCTTGGAACGGCCTTCATAATATGTATCCAGGTTCGCCCCATGATGACATTATACGGCGAAGGGAGCTTTACAACCAGGAATTCTACTTCGACCGTTCTGGAGCCCGCTCGGACAGGTAGTATGATCTTCCCTAACGGGTATTCGGGATTCATATTAAAGCCGAACAATGGATGAGGCGCCGGACACAGATCCGACTCGTTGAGGCCGAGTTTGATGAAAGTTTGGTAATACATAACCTCTAAAGTACTCCCTGGGTCTATGAGAATTCGTTCAATGGTGAACCGGTTTATGCGTAATCGAATGACCAACGGATCAATGTGGGGAGCTGTTGTACCAATAAGGTCGGCGTCATTGAAAGCAATTGTCGGAGCTTCTTTGGGCCATTCAATCGGAATACGTTGCCCCTGAGGGATTGGACGCGATTGAATTGTGTGCACGGTTGGGGTTGCAGGCAGGCTATAGATTACATGGATCACGCCAAGTGGAGGAGAGTCCCGCCGCAAGGCTAGTGCCTTGGTTGGCTTGCCCTGTCTCACATATTGTTGCAGTCGGCCATCTTGCACCAGTTCTTCCAGGTGATCTTTTAATGCGTAGCAACTCTCTATTTCGTGGTCGTGATCTTTGTGATATTCGCACCGCCGATCCCTTCTTCGCGTGTCGGGCGGCCCCACCATCTTTGACGGCCATTTGAAGAATGGAAGGTGTTAGATTTTGGTCATTACTGCAGCAATTAGTTCTGACAACTTTGTGTACTTTTTGTCGGCACGTCTCGAGTGTCTGCTGTCGACTTGCAGTTGCTCATTCGTCCGGTGGGGACATTGATCGCTTGATCGGCGAGTATCCCGCATTTTGTCTCGTTTAGTGCGCTGCCGAGGCTCTGGGCTGGGAGGTGGCATGGAACTTATTGGTTGGGCAATTTCAGGGGGGGGCCGCTTTGTTGGACATTTGGCCGGCCTTTATTCTCAAGGCATCGTCTTCCACTTTGCAATACTCCTTAACTTTCTTCATCAACGCCCAGACCGTTTTGGGGGCTCTTCTGGTCAGAGAACTGCGAAGAGGACTATCAGGATGTAGTCCCATTTTGAAGGCGGTGATGGCCATAGAGTCGTTACAAGCATCGTCGACGAGGTTGAAGCACTCCCAATATTATGCCGAGTACGCTCTGAGCGTTTCTCCTGACTGAATCTGCATAGCCTAGAGAGAGTCGGCCTGTTTCGGCTATACCTCGTTGGTGATGAACCTGGCCCTGAAGGATTTCTGTAATTGATGAAAGCTTTTGATGGAGGCCGGCTCCAGCTTATAATACCACCTAACAGCTAATGGCCCCAGGCTGCTGGGGAATATTCGGCACATGAGGGCTTCGTTGTCTACATGCAATGTCATGGCCTGCTTGTAATGACGGATATGATCGGTGGGGTCTGATTTTCCATTGTAAAGAGTGAATGACGGGGCTTTGAACTTCTTGGGCAAGGCCGCCCTTGCAATCCGTCGGACAAAAGGATCGTGTTGGTCATCTTCGTCTGAACTGCTCCTCCTGCACTTGTTCCTTGTATGTAGACTCTTTTCGGAGGAGCTGGAAGTTTCGGATCGTCCCTTCTTGGTGAGGTCCGTGGATAATGAATTGGAGTCGCTATTGGTATCCTTGGGCCGGGCTCGAGGTCGTTGTCCACCGGCCCTCAGAGGTCGTTCGGGATCTTGGCGCAGTGCTTCTCTCAATTTTGCGACTTCGAGGGCCAAATCTTGACGGAGACGTTCATTTTCAGCGATCATGTTCTCCAGCCTTTGTTCATTCTGTTTTGCTTGTTCCATGATCGCCTGCATTGTCTCTTGCGCTGAAGTCGTTGGTGAATCGAAGTTCAAGGCGCGTCTTGAAGCGATGGTTTCTTTCCCGAGCATATTTGCTGGAGTGAGGTCATCTCCTTGTGCGGTCTCGTCAATGGCTACCGGAGGATCTTCAGTCACGCCTGCCATGGATGTATTTGAGTATTCCCACAGACGGTGCCAATTGTGGAGAAGTGGTTTGGAAATACTCTTCAGATCCTGGGAGACGCTGGTGATCCTCATCTAGTCACCTGAAAAAATGGAAACACTCCGGTCGAGGGTGCCGGAATTAGCACTCCGACGGACAAGTTAGTTCAAACACTCAAGATAGCTTCTTGTCTAAGTTCAGTGGAGTCATTCTTACATACCTTTTTAGATTTGTGGTTCTTGTATTTATACTTACTTTTTTGGGCCTCGGGGCCTGAGCCTACTTTTATCCTATTCACCTTATATTCATTCGGATCTACTGACCCCCGTCTATTCGGCTTCACTAACCCATTCGGCGCCCTAGTTACGCAATACGAAGCCGAGTAGTATCTAGTTTCTGGGGTACGCATCTCCCGGCTATTCCACTTATTCGACTCCCACAACTTCAATTTATAAAAACCCATCAATAAGTTTCTTAATGTTAAAAATGTCACTAACACATTATTATGATGAATAATTCTCTGTAAATTTTAAAAGAAAAGTCTTTTCCATCCTACATGGTACATGAAAAAACAACAATAATGTTCCCAAAGAGCCATTAGGAGGAGGAAAATTGGAAAACAAGCAAAAATTACCTACATTCCCTTCATGTTAACTTGTGCTACAAAAGTGTGATGGGTATTATCTATCAGTTAACTAAATAATGCATTTTCTATTCCAAAATTTTCCATCATACAAAGTGGAAAATCCGAAAATCAATGAGAATTTATTCCATATATTCATGGGCATGATCAAGTGGTACTTAGGGTTGTTTGGCATGTGTTGTTATTTAGTACATCTTTTTATTTTTTTATTTTATTTGGATTATATCACTTCTTATTTAAATCACATTATCTCTCTACTACATTAATATTACACATCTTTTTATAAAAAATTTAAAAATATATTTATTTAAATCATTTTAAGCAACTCCTTAATAAAGATTGCATTTTCTATCTAATGTTAAACTCTTTTGATTCTCTTCTTTCATGAATCCTGTGATGACCAGGAATAATTATTTGCTCCGTTCTCTTTTGTTTACCATTGGTTTGTAGTGTCCGGAAGTTTTGGTTCTCAATCAAAAACCTTGTTCTCGTCTTTCGGTGATTGACTTTCACATGTTCCAGAGAGTGCGGGGTCAGGTTTGGAGGGCCCGAGGATCGAACCAGAAATTTCTGGGCTACTGGGCCAGGACTGCACGTGTGGGGGATGAGGCCGCATGTGTGGGGAGAGGTGAGGGTCTGAGGGTTGTACATTGCCTAAAAGGCAGGTGCGGGCTGAGGTGCGGCAGGACCACCGCACATGCGGGAAGGGCGCTCCGCACATGCGGAGATGGGAGCCACACGTGTGGCACTCTGGGCAGTCCGAATCTCTGTTTTTATTCCTCTTTTTGGACGAATTGTGTCTCATTTTGGGCTTTCCTTTCTCATTCTAAACCCTATTTTTCTCTTCCTTCTCTCTAGAAAACCTCCTCAAACATAAAAACTCTTTGATTTTTCCATCCCTTGGATCTAGAATCATCATCACCATCATCTCTCCCTCTCAAGTTTTGGAGATCAAAAGCTAGGGCTCCTCTTGGTGTAGTAGAAATTGAGGAAAATCATCTAACATTAAGGTAGGGTTTCCTTTGAGTTATATATATGTTTATGTAAGTCTTAGTTGATTTTTGTGAGCTCCTCTTGTTATTCCGAAAATGGGTTTGGTGGCTCAAGAAATTGATGATTTTTGTAGAACAAACTCTATCTTGTGTTCTTTTAAAGACTTTTCTTGAAATTTTGGACAACATGGGTTGAGATTGAGGTGTATGATGAGATTTTATAAAAGAGATGAACAATGTTAGGGTTTTTTGTGAAAACCTGGAAATTGGGGGTTTTCTTTGAAAAATGTGAGTATTCTATATTGATTTTGTTTAAAAGTGTAATGACCCTTTAAAGTATGAGAAATTAGAGACTATATTTGAATTTGTTAACAAATGCTTACACATGCGTAGCGATGAGTTGATCCATTGTTGAATTCCATGAATTATACACATTGAAATTTTTAATGTTCAAGGATAATGTATAAGGCCTTGGAATGGCTAAGGTATTGAGGATGGTGCAAAATGTGAAGGTTGTCATATGTTTTGCACTTAATCGAACTAGTAGTATTCTATTGATTTCTATTAAAATGAGGAAAATGGGTTGTGTGGTTGTCATTGTAGCATTGATAGAATACTTAAAAACGGAAGGATGTTATGAAATTCTGAGCATCATTTGCATTATACATTCTTTCAATTGACGTTAATGCATCTTATCTTGAGTTGAGAACATTACATTGAGAAAAGAATATTCTGAATGAGAACTACTGAACTGTTATGGGGTAAATACGTTGGTAAGTCCGGTTAGGAGGTGTAGATGAATTTGATAAGTTGGCCTGAGTGTCCGGGTGAAAGACCGAAAACACGAGCGGAGGAGGTACCACTTCCCTTCCGGTTAGCAACCGGTAAAGTGGGCTTATTGGTAGTGCTTGTTGAACCTATTTGTAGACACTAACCTAGGGATTATCTAAGTCGTATTTACCGCCCCTAATGATTAAAATTGGAGGTTTGAAATTGATGAATTGCAAAAAAAATGTTTATTGAAAATATGGTGATTTTCAAGAAAAGCATGACATGTGATTCTTTTTTTGAAATGGCATTGCATTGCATGGCATTCGCATTTGCATTTAATAGTGGATATCTTACATAAATGTATATATTTTGTTAAGGATTTCTCTACTGGGCTTTATGCTCACCCCTATGGGATTTGGTGCAAGTAAAGATGTGGTGATCCCGCCAAACTGAGGGCGTGGATATGTGTTGGTGAAGAGTAGATTGCTCTTTTATTCTGTTGTAAATTTTGTAAGAACAAAGGCTATTTTTGTATGGGTCTAAGAGACCACTTTTGTGTAACCGGGCTTAAGCCTTAGCAGTTGTAGCCCATAAGGGCATTTTATTTATTTTGAGACTATATGCTTCACATGCTATAGATTCATGCATTTTCTTACCAATGAATGTATAATTCGTATGTGAAACTTTTGTACAAACTTGTTTAATTATCATGTAGAGACGGGAGGTTTAATGTCCTTTATTTTGTGAACGTTGGTTGATGTGGTTAGTTCATGTTGGTTTATTTTCGGGACGCTACAAATCCCACAAAATCATAACTAAACTCCATGCCTCAGATCAAATGTTAGTAGTGCTCTACTATCATTTGACAATGATCTATAAGATCAACGATTTTGTGTGCTCCATATAACATATTTAATTCTAAATTTGGCATAAATGTTTGGTTTGGTGTGTCGTTGTGAATGGGCATCTTCTGGGCACTTGCAAAGTCAAACTTTACTTATCCAATTACTCAACATTGGACCAATAGAATGCATCTTCTCTTCTGATATAAATATATAAAACTCAAGTCTCCGCAACTCACTAACTCCTTTGATTTTGTTGATCATAAATTCAATGCTCTGTTATATTAAACAAATAAAATTTATAAAATTTATTATTACATTTGTCATAAAATAAAATAAAAAAAATACAGATGGTTTATTTTGAAAAATATAATTATTGTTTATTTTTTTAATGATAAATACAATAAATTAAAGAAGTTACGATTATCGAATAGATCTAATTTTTTTATAAATAAAATATATGAATTGTCTAACAAAATGAATTATTAAATTATCAAAATAAAATTTATACTAAACTATATAAACTCAAACATCGCCTCCATACTGGATCCTCTAATATAACTCACTAGCTTAGCTTCTTTGCTTTTGCTGATCATAAATTCAATGCTCTATTATATTAAAAATATATATATATCTATATATTATATATGAAAAAATGAGTTTCTAATTCACAAGTCTTGTGAGAGCTCCAATATCTCAATCGTAATTTTCTAATTTCTTGATTTAAAATAATAATAAAAATCTCAGCATTTATTGATATCTCCCAATTCACTAACCTTTTTAACTCTCTCATAATTACTACAACACCATTCTCAACTTTTCCCATACACTATAGTTAGTGATGGAATACTTAAATTATTTTTATAAAAAATCTAAAAAAAATCTGACTGCAAGGAGAAGGAAAGAGACGCAGGAACGATAGTACCTTTATGTTCAATAAGGATATTTTCTAAAGGAGGGTGACTAGCTGAGACAGAAGTAGTAGCAGAAGTTTTCCATTTAGTTTTTGTAACAACATTGTTTTTTTTATAGTAATTTTCAAGGTAATCAAAGAAGTTAATCTCAGTATTTATTTCAGTCATACATTTATACCATTTTTTAGTAATCTTTGTTTGTTGTTTATCATCATATTGTTTATAATAATCATGACGTTTCGACTTATTGGCTTTAGATTTGTATTCAACATGAAGTTTATTTAGGTTTGGGGTAAAGGGTTTACTAAGACTTAACAGCTGGGGATTGACAGGAGCAACTACTTCAAAATCAATTTGAGTAGGTGAATTCTGAGAAACAGTATCTTCTTCTGGAAGATGTGTGTGAGTGGAGTAAACAGGTTTACTAATCTGAGAAGTGGAAGAATTATCGATTCCTTTTAACTTATGATGAGAATTCGAGGATTGACCAAGATTAATATGACTATTTTTTCGAAATAAAAGTGTATTAAAAATTTCATCGTCTTCAAGTTCACTTGGAACACTAGAGGTACTATGTCTAGAGGATAGACTTTTGATTCTGTTAAATTTAATATGAACAGTTCCATCTGTGAATTGTTGAATTTCTTGAAGTTCATCTTGGTGTGTTTGGGGATTCATATCATAATTTTCATTGTTTGTAATCCATTCATCAGGTAAGGTTATATCTTTCCAGGTTAACATATTAGGAACTGAAATATTAACATCATTAGTACTACTTTTGATAAGCAAGGTTTTATCTTTTTGGACTTTTATGTAAAGCTTGAACATTTAAATTGGTTTTAACAACTTTATAATGTACATGATAAATTACATTTAATCAGTAGTGGATTGATTAGTGGCGTTTCGCTTGTGGTTTTTTATTACAATTGAAGGTTCTTCAATTGTGGTTTTTCCACGTAAAAATCGTTTGTGTCGATTTACTATTTATTCATAAAACAACAATCTAAATCACTTTCGTAAGTGTTTGTTGATTTGGATTGAGTGTTTTAAATATTTGGGAATTGGAATATTTTAAATCCTAATCTAATCACGAATCACTTAGGATTTTCAGTGTTCTCCCTTTGGAGCATTGGAATCCATGCCAAAAAATAAAAAATAAAAGAAATAAAAACCCAAAACAAATAAAATACCTTTTGTATTGAGCAAAAGTTGGAATGAATCTGAACAATAACAAAAATTTATAAGAGGTTCTGCTCCAAAAAAAAAAAAAATCAAAACAAAAACAAAAACAAAAACAAAAATAAAAAGAGCATAATAATGGGTTGTACTCCAATCAGTAATAAAACTTTAAGACGACTCAAACCTTAACCTTTTACAAAAAGCATCCTCAGAACTCTGAAGACAATATTAGAGATCCAATCAAAATTATTAGTAAAAGACAATAATTTTGAACTCAATCAGAAAATAAGAGATACAATCAATCAATACCGAAATGTAAACATCCCAATTCATACTTACAAATTTATTCAACTTTTCAACTCAACACCAAGCATTGATAAAGTAACCACAAATCTGTAAAATAGATCCTTCCAATGAACCTTGAGATGAGTGAAAAATATTGTAAAGTTTCCTATCAATTAAACAATCAACTAACAAAAACAAAAACACAGATCTATACATACATACATACATATATGAACCCTGGGCAATTGAAGAAATCTGAGGCTTTGAGAGGAACCAGAGTTTGGTTATAGAGTTTTGCATCTTTAGAACGCGAAGTTTTTTGTCGCTAGTGAGAAGCCAACTAAGAGCTCAATTTCTTCCCCAATAGTCGATAAACATAGTCGATTGTGATGACTCTGCTCTAATCGGTCTAAAAAGCTAGTGTTTTAGATTTTCCAATTTGGTTGCTCATCGCGTCTCCGTCAGAAATGTAGATTGAGCATAGTTTTTGGGTATTTTTGAAAATCCTGGGAGCTGAGCAGAAAAAGGAAAAAGAAAGGTCAAGTGAAGGAGAGAGAGGGGAATAATGGGCGAGAATCAAATTCTTGGCAAATGATCTCAGCCATTCCATTAATAATTAAAGTGATCTTAGCCCTTGAACAAAATATAAGAGAGAGACATTTTGAAATTTATATGACACATAGAACATTTTTTAAAAACAATTCTGCCATATTATATAAATTTTTTAAAAACAGTTCTGCTATATTATATAAATATCTTATACTTGTAGCAATAACATTGTCTATATAATCCACACTTAATAAATTACATTGATTGAATTGAAAGAGTGAGGGAAGAAGAGAAAAAGGCAAAATAAACCTTCATGTGGGAAAAAAATTAAACAATTAAGGTTTCGTTTAGCTAAATAGGTTGGGACTAGATTAGTCACTAAAAGATAAAATAGATTAAAAAGTTAAGACAAAATATTATATTCAAATCATAATCATTTCACTTTTCTCTTACAAAATCAAAAAAACCAATCCAAACAAACTTTTTAGTCTCAAGCTAAAAAAGTCTCAACTCCAAAAAGCCAATTAAAAAAGTTTTTGCCAAACGACAGCTAAGAATTAAATGCTTAAAAAGGTTAACTCTTTATTAAGTTCTACTTTTAAAAAATAAAATAAAAATATAGAAATGATATATAAACAAAAAATTTATACAGAATGATTTGACTTCTTATTATTTTTTTTTTAGTTTTAATCAAATATTCCCCATTATTCTCGTAATTTCAAAAATATCATTAACACGTCATTTTTTTTTTTTACTTTTTTGTATAAATTTTATATTTACAAATCATTTTTGACACCATGTTATTTATTTAACAATTTTAATGATGTCAATTTATAAAAATCTTTTTAAAATTTACTTAATCCTTAAAAAAATTTGAATGCTCAATGGGTTCAATTAAACCCACTAAACTACACATAGTTGCGCCTCTGTATGAGAGCATAAATCGTGAAAGTGGAACTTAAATTGCCGCCGCTGGTGCTCTCGGTACGGCTGGAACCTGAAAAGATATAGGATCGGCATATCAGATGTAATGTATAGTTGCAGATGCAGTATAATGAAAGTGGTGGAATGCAATGAGCCAGATACAGTACAAATACAGTACAGTGTGTCAGTGTAGCATATCAGTGCGATGTGACAAGGGGCAAAATGCATGCCGTGATATGAATATCAATTGCTTCAGTGAGACTGATGTGCACAACAGTGTGGAAAATGTTGAAATGCAGACGAAAAATAGGGGAAATTACCTGGATGCTGTGGAGACTGAGCAGTGCCTCCTCCTTAGTATCATGCTCTCGAACGGAGCTAGTAGCTCGAGCAGTCCCTCAGTGTACTGCAGGGGTGCCTGTAAATGTATTGCGAATGATCAGTATTTGGAAGGAACAAATATTAGAAAGAAAATGCAAAGCTGGAGAAAATGTGGTACATACTGGAGGTGCGTCACGAGCTCGAACGTATCTATGCCCAGCCTCCGCCAGCTCGATCAGAATCTAGTAGGACGTCCCGGCCGGCCTCCAGCATGTCAGCATGGTCGGGATCTATGGCTAACCGGTAACTTGTCCAGTGGGAGGGGCCCCTCCAGTCCTAGCCCGAGTCTTACCTGCCATGGGGGCATCTGCTGCTCTATTTGCACGGGTACCCGTCAAGGGAGGCATGAGATGTGTCTGGATGAATGTTGAATAGTCTCCCTCCCTAAGGAAGTAGTCAGTATCCAAGCCCACGATGAACTGAATCATCTCCTGGAAAGAGAGGCTCTCTATCGTCCTCATAGATACTGGGGGCGTCATGGGAACTACCGACTCAAGCAAACCCATAGTCTAGCACACGAACCACTAGCCTAGAAACCAAGCTCGGCAAACTGGGCCCTCCAACAGAAGCCGAAAATGGGAGTCTCCCCAGGCTCTGGCATACTGATCCCTAACTCCAGCCGGCATCGTCGCCCAAGGCTGCCAAGTGATCTGCAAATAGGGAATACACAGATTGTTAGTTGTCATCAGTTGTTGATAAAGCAAAAATAGCCATGAGTTTTGGGTTACCTCCACTGCAGTCATTGTGTTGAAGTACCGACGGAAGAATGAGAAGGTCTCCCAGGTCCTACATAGGCATCTGCCATCATACCGATGAGAGTACGGTATAACATGGGGCATCTCCACCTCTGGCTCCGAAGCAAGGGTTGGGAAATATGCATATACCCAGAGCTGCAAGGAAAATGCAATAGTGAGTGTACAAAAAGTATAGATACAGAGAATGCAGAATGCATAGTACAGTGTACAGAAAGTACAGATACTGAGAATTCATAATGCAGAAAGCAGAAGACAACAGTGAGTGTACAAAAAGTACAGATACAAAGAATGCAGAGTGTAGAATGCATAAATACAATGTATAGATACAGAGGATGCAGAAAGCGCAATGTATAGATGTGTAGAATACAGTATACAGTGCACAGAAAGTTTAAAACAGAAAGCATAGAAACAGAAGATAGAAAATGTAAAGCAGAAATATAAAGCATACCTCACAGGCTCTCTAATAGGCTCCAACCTTATCTCCCCTTCTGCGAGATGTCGAGCTCATGTAGCCATATAGTGTGGCGAGGCCAGCTCCTCCCCAGTCATAGAGCCGGACCTGAAAAGATACAGTACACCGGAGCCTAGGGAGCCTCCGATTTTTGGCTTTTACTGGAGGGCCCAGTTTGCCGAGCTTGGTTTCTAGGCGAGCAGTTCATGCGCCAGACTATGGGTTTGCTTGAGCCGGTAGTTCTCATGACGCCCCTAGCATCTATGAGAACGACAAAGAGCCTCTCTTTCCATGAGATGATTCAGTTCACTAGGGCTTAGATGCTGACTACTTCCTCAGGGAGGGATACTATTCGACATTCATCTAGACACATCTCATGCCTCCCTTGACAGGTACTCGCGCAGGCAGAGTAGTAGATGCCTCCATGGCAGGTAGGACTTAGGCGACGAGGGCTAGGACTGGAGGGGGCCCTCCCGCTGGACAGGTTACCGGTTGGCCAGAGATCCCAACCATGCTGACATACTGGAGGCCGGCCGAGATGTCCTACCAGATTTCGATCGAGAAGGTGGAGGTTGGGCATAGATACGTCCGAGCTCATGACATACCTCCGGTATGTACCATATTTTCTCCAACTTTCCATTTTCTTTCTGATATTTGTTCTTTCTAGATACTGATCATTCGCAATACATTTATAGGCACCCCCGGAGTACACTAAGGGACTGCTCAAGCTACTAGTTTCGTTCGAGAGCATGATACTGAGGAGGGAGGCACTGCTCAGTCTCTACGGCATCCAAGTATTTTCCCATATTTTCTGCCCACATGTCAACATTTTCCACACCATTGTACACATCATTCTCACTAAAGTAATTAATATTCATATCACAGCATGCATTTTGCCCCTTGTCACATCGCACTGATATGTTACACTGACACACTGCACTATATTTGTACTATATCTAGCTCATTGCATTCCACCACTTTCACTATACTGCATTTGCAACTATACATTACATCTAATATGCCAATACTGTATCTTTTCAGGTTCTAGCCATACAGAAAACACCAATGGCAGTGACTGCGCCTGCACCATTACCACATACTCCAGCAGCAGAGGGGAGGAAGAGACGAGCCCTAGCACGCAGCCGAGAGGAACGTCGTGGTTGAAGCCAGAGGAGCCCTCCGAAGCTAGTGTTGAGTGACGACGATGCTGAGACTAGTGGCTCGGGGAGACAACGAGTCCACAGTCTGAGTTCTCTGAAAGTGGAGATGATAGTGGCTCAAGATCTGAGAGTGGAGGCGATGCTAAGTCGGGCTCTAAGGTAGAGAGCGGCGATGATTCCAATTTCGATTCGGCATCTGAGTCAGACAACGGCGTTGATGGAGACAGCTTTGAGTCTTTACCTAAGAAGAGGACGAAGAGGGCCTCTCGAGCTTGAGATGACTGGCGCTGATTTATTTGTATTTTTGCTTAATTTCTTTTTGTTTGGTAGCATTAGCACATGTATAGCTTTAGGAAGTTCTATTTTGCTTAAAAACTTGTACTCCTCTTTTGTAAAAAGCCATGATTGGAATAAAAACTGGCATAATTTTTATGAAAAGTGTTGTTATTTTTGCATCATAAGCACCATATTTGCATGAAATGGACACGGAATTGAATTGAATTGGCCACAAGCGCTTGATTAAAACAAGATGCTTAATTGGGTAATGAATCGACCAACAACCAAAATACAAAATGCAATATACAACTCGATAAACAACATAACAATAACTCGATAAAAAAAACAACTCAATAAACTTGTTAAAAACCAAAAGGAATCAAAACAAGACCTTAAAACACGTAAAGAGCAAAACATGACACATGTTTTCAACATTGTTCAACAAAGGTGGACAGCAGACCTGAGAGGAAGGGTGTCGGCCAGAAGAAATGGCCTGCCGGCCACCAATGTAGCCTGCCGGCCATCAGCAATGGCCTGCCAGCCACCAAAGTGCAGAACCTCCAGATTGTTGACAGCTGGCTTCCACTCACTGCCTTATCTTCTACAAAAGCTTCACCTTCATCATTTCTTCTCCAAAACTCATTCTAGCTGTTGTTTTTTGCCACAAATGGAGCCATTTCTTGCTCAACCTCGCAGATTGGATTGCGACTTTGGACAGCTCGAAAAATGTAAATTCTTAGGGTTTCGGAATAAATGCACTTTTTTCGTTGAGTCGGACTCCACTGGTTTTCCGTTCCTTCATGCCGCGGCTAGATGCTAGAACTCGATTACACACATCTTTAGCTTTGGGAGAAAGAGATATGCCCGACAATTGAAGAATTTCAGAAGCTAATAGAATCCTGGCGTGATGAGGAAATCATACCTCAACCCCGTTTCGGTCACATCCAAGCTTTGGGACGGATGTGTGGGCTCACTCTACACGAGGCTCGATCTTTGGTCCACAACGGAGAACTAGACATTCCCAGTTTGATTCATCGCTTTTCTGACGTCGATGACCGAGGTAACCTTTTCTGGCGGGGTTTTAGGCAACACACCCTTTGCTTATGTATGCCGGCACATTTTCTTCTCACCCCAAATTTTAGCGGGTCTAGCATTCGGCTGATTGAAGTGGCCCAAGGTTTGAAAGGGGGCAAAAGTTGCATTGGCTTGGTGCTGGCCGAGACTTTGATGGGCTTAGACGCCTTCTATCGGCGAGAGACTACCAAATTCGCAGGAAGTCCACTACTTCTGTAGGTATTATTTCTCGCCCTTTCTCGTATGTGTTTCTCACATCACTCGGCACTCATGCTCTATTCTTCTCTCAAAGCCCTTTTCTCACTTTTCTCTCAACGTACATCTCTCTATTCTTTAATCTCTCTTTTCTTTCATCCCTTCCCAAGTATGCCTCATGGACAAGCTGAAGGTAGTGGACTTTTGCCCTGCATGCTTAGCTCGAGCGTACTTCTTCCGCCAATAACTAGTGGATTCGGGCATAACCACTGGATGTGTAACAGGTTTGCTGTTGACATTGCCTGGCTTAACCTAACCGAAATAAGCTACAGATGACTTGGCAACCTGGTATTCAGCTGATCGGCCATACACACTGTGTATTCTACTTTCCATTCCTGTTTAGACGTCAATTCGGGCATAACCAGACCCGCCCAGATGAGGGGTAGAGTACCCGGTTTCATTCCCTATCCGAGGTTCACACTTGGCTAGGTACCTCACTGCTTGGAGGACAAGAGAGCTTTTGGCCCCTACCCCTAGTTTCAGCTACGCCCTTTCTAGCGAGTGTTTAGCCTGGCTCAAGGATGAGGCACAGACCGGGCCTACTTTGGTATTAAGAGCTTCCACAAGCACAAGTAGGGAACGCATGAGCACCTGACTCATCTATGCCCCTAGTTTATTACTTTGACCTTTCTTTTCAAGTTTTTTAAATGTAATAAAAACAACTTTGATTTGTATCAGAGAGCTGGAGAACTTTGTATTGAAATCAATGAAATTAAAGTTGTGAGCATTGAAAGTTTACCTTTTTGTCCAAAAATAGTCTAAGTTGTAAAAGGTAAAATTTGAACAAAATCAACTTTTATTAAAACTTTTCAAAACCATTTCCGAAAAGGATCACCACTTGACACACACGGAATCTATCCTCGGGATATACAACCCCGAATCCAAATATCACAAATTGCCCCTTGACTGAATACCACACTGCTCAGCATTGTAACCAGCTCTTTTCTCAGAGTAAAGATCACAACTAGACGAAGATGACCTGATCAATCACCTGGACAGGACAGTTGAGTTGGAGATGTTTATGGGCAGACTTCAGGATGAAGTTGCCTACGTATCCCGAAGATGGGAATCAGGCCTTACGTAGTTCGGTTCGGGTTCATTCGAGTATTAACTCTCTCCGTTTGTGCTCTAACTTTTTCCAAGGCCGCTTGTAGACACCCCATTTTTGACCGACCTTAAGACTCAGACGTCATCAATTGAGCGCTTGGTGATGTTGCATATTGTGCTCGTTCTGAGGTTGCGGAGTCCCGGCTACGAGCCTTGCCTCTGGACTTCCGGACTCTTTTGTGCTTTGTCTCGGTTTGCGAACCAGGCTCGGTTTTCTCTATTTTCTCTTCCTGAAGGGAGGGAGAGGTCTCGTAGATCATCTCTCAATGGCCGTAGGCTACATTTCGTGGCCATAGGCCATTTTGCCCATTTCGGAGCCCGGTTCCCGGTTTTCGGAGCCGTCAGGCCGTGTGCCTCGGTTCGGGACCGCCTAACCACCTCTGTTTGCCCCGGTTTTTGGCATGTATCTTATTTACTCCCTTTTTAGGGACACTGTGGTCCGAGAGACCAACTTCGTGGTCGTGCACCACTCCCGGTGCCTAACAGCCCACTTTCGGGGCCTCGAACTGCGTGTTTCGGCTCCCGAACCTTCATTCTACATTTTTGGGCTCCGACCCAAACTTGAGATAGTCATATTTTGAGGTCCTTTTCATGTTTGATTAAGGACCTCTTACTGTTTGACATCTCCATCTGTCACTTGCCTTTTTACCTCTTTTTGGGCCTTTTTGCACGGTATTTTAGGCGTACTTGTGGGCTGCGTTGGACTTGGGCGTAAACTACAAAGTGTCTTATTTTGAGCCCCTCTTCAACTTTGTTGAAGGACTCTCGGCCATTTGAAACCCGTAGCTACCACTTTCCCTTTTGGCCATTTTTGGCGGGAAACTTGATATGTTTTCCCTCCCTTTTTTCCCTCCATTTTCCCCCTCATTTTGTCTATATAACAGCAGCCCCAGCTGTGATTTTTAGGGTTAGAAAATCTGATTTGGGAGCTCCTCCATACAATCTCTCTCTCTATATTTAAAACACCAAAATCATCCAAGTTTCTACACCCCCCCTTCATCACCACCTAGCACCACCACCACTACACCATTTCCAGCAGCAAGGAGGGTCTTCCAGTAGCTAAAAGGCACCATTTTCAGTCTTAGAAGCAGCCAAGGTCTTGGTCTACAAGGGTAAGCACTCATTTCCCCTTTTGAGCTCCATTCTTGTACCATTTTTCTATCCTCTTTGCTTGTGGTTTTGAGCTCCGACCCCTACTGAAAGGGGGACTCTTTTGAGCCATTCTTCATGTTTGTTTAAGGGCTCAACCCTGTTTGAGCCCTCCCTAGTGCACTTGCTTCAATACTCCTTGATATGCCACATTTTTGCATGGAATTTCTGACCTGCGTGTGATCTGTTTTTGAGCATAATGTAAACTGTAAGTAGGCTCATTTTGAGCCCTTCTTCAACATTGAAGAAGGGCTCAACCCTGTTTGGCCTCTCTATCATGCACTTGTTTCATAATCTCTCATATTTACCGTAAAATTGCATGATTTGTTTAGCCTCTGTGTGATCTGTTTCGGAGCATGTCATGAACTGTGAATGGGCTTATTTTGGGTCCCTCTACAACATTGTAGAAGGGATCAACTTTGTTGGGGGTCTCCATGTTATACTTGTCATTATATCCCTCCTTGACCCCATTCTTACATGCTTTGTTAAGCCTATCTAGCTTCTGTTTTCGGCCATGATCAGGTCTGGAAAGAGTCATATTTTGATCTTCTTGTCATATTTGTTAAGGGTCAAGGCTGTTTGATGAATGTTTGGCATATCTCATGTTATGGCCTATGTATCCTAGTTCTTGCATCACATTTTAGCATATTTGCATACTGATTTGAGGGTTGTCATAAACTGTAATATGCATATTTTTAGTCCCTCTTCAGTGTTGTAGAAGGAAATTTTTCATTTGGGATGCATATACCACTTGTTTCAATACCCCTCTCTTGGCCCCCGTTTTTGCATGCCATTGTTGCCCTATCTATGCTTACTATTTGGCCATGTTTTGTACTGTAAAAATGCTATTTTGGGGGCTGCCTTGCTACTGTTTTGCATGTCATGTACCAATTGTGCATGTTTAGTATAGCTATAGGCCATTTCGGGTGCCTAAATTCGCATTTCGGGACCATTCCGTGCATTTGGTGTACTTTGGCCATCATTCGGGCTGTTTTCCCCCACATTTAGTGCTGAAATTCCATTTGCATGTTTGCATATCATTTCCATGTCATTTCATGCTTTATGCCATTGCCTCGGTTTGCGTGCCCGTGTGCACGCATTTCGAGGCACTTCATTTTTATCCATGGCCTCTTATGTGAGTGTGGCTGAGACCCTCTTATGTTAGTGTAAGTCCAATTTGCATTTTAGTGTCATTTGCATCCCGTATGCTATTGCCTCGGTTCGCGTGCATACGTGCACGCATTTCGAGCGTCCCATTTTCATCTCATGGCCGCTGATTTTGGCATGCTTGCGAGTTATCCATGTTAGTTTAAGTCCATCATTGCATTGCACGTTCATATGTCATGTTTCATGCCTTGCCATGCTTTGATAGAGTGGCATTCGTGCCTTAGGATCGGTCCTCGGTTTGCGTGCATACGTGCACGCGTTTCGGGAATCTTTTTCCTCTAATGGCCTCCTTGTATTGGTGTAAGCCCATCTTGCATTGTGTATGCCATGTTCAATGCGTTGTGCATGTTATGTTGTTAGCATCGTGTATGCCACGTAGTTGCATCGCATGTTTGCGTACTTAGCCGCCATGCCTAGGTTGCATTTCATTGAACATGCATCCCTTGCCTCTTGACTAATCATGATAGGGGTTGGGGCCCTTTGATTTGTTTTGTGCATTGCATTCCATTTGATATCAAAGTTGCTAACTTGGCTTTTGGGCCATCATGCATTGAAATGTGTGATTGATGGCCCGGGGGTCGAGGGCCATACTCCCTTGAGTCCATTACATGATAGGGAGTGTGTCCATGCATACATTTGCCTAGAAATTCTATACCTTGCACTGCTGGTCTGCTGTTGCTGTCAAAACTGTCTTCTGCAGGAATTTTGTGCCGACCGGCAGTATAGAGTGCCGACCGGCAATGTATTTAGTGCCGATAGCTTCATTTCCAGCCGGTGGACTTTATACACGGCCGGTGGACATTCCATCCAGCCGATGATGATTCTTAGGATGCAGGGAGCCTATTCTGGGACTTTTACAGTCTTCCAGAGAAGCAGAACAGTAAAAGCAGAGCCAACAGTGCTATGGCAGCGAGTTTCCAGGCGAAGCCAATCCGAGCATGCGTGCATCCCTCTTCCCGAGGCCTTTTACTGCTTTCAGTAGTTTAATTAATTTGTTAATTAATTAAGGGTCTGTAATAATTAATTAGCTAGGATAGTTGATTTATTATTTGGGACTGTATATTATTCTTTTGGTCCCTCCGTGTGAGGGCATATTTGTAATAAGGGTGTGTGAGTGTGTGTATGTCTTCCAACCCCCATTTCTTTCTCCCTTTTATTTACCTGCTTATGATGGTAGATTAGGGCATATTTAATTTAGCATACCTTATGCAATGCATGCGTGCATCCATGCATTTGTTGACATGCATCGGGCTCGGCACATCATACAAACTGCATCGTACTTTCAATTCCAAATTGAATACGTGTTATTTGTAGCATTCCATATGCCACGTTTAGGATAGCCGAGCCTGCCTAGATTACATCTTTGCATGTGTTGCATTAGACATTTCAGTATGCTTAGGTCCATGCATGGATTTCTAATAAGCTTCTGTTTTGGCTTGGAGTACTAGGTGAGCTTTTATGCTTTAGCATATCGCATGTGTGTGAATGTTGCCATAATAGCATGCTTACCATGAGGCTAAGTGCTTATGTGATATAACTGCATGAATGCCTGTGGATGGAGGTTGAATTACCTAAATTGGGACAACACATTAAAACTGTGAGTTTTAAAGCCCACTAGATAGTGGCAAAACCGTCTTTTCTAAAAGCCCGCTTGAGAGTGGCAAAACCTGCATTTTAGCCTACTTGTGAGTAGCAAATCATTTTCAAAACAAACATGTGGTGTTTTGTTCCAACTTAGGCGATTTGGTCTATACTTGTTTGCTGTGCGCATAATATAGTAATTCTAGGCTAATAACCGGAATAAGAACGCATAAAGTTTTCAAAAACGGATATCACGGTTAGTAGAGGCCGGTCTTCGGACCGGGCGAAAGGGGGTGCTCATAGCTGACCTTCCCCGATCGTACCCAAGCTCCCGAGCCAAGACCACTTTGGTGATGACGGACATGTGGCCTTCGGCACCGAGTCAGGGTTTCCTAAATTTCCCATTTTAAAATATTTAGGTGGCGACTCTGTAATCTGGCAAAGCAGTCCATGTTTGGCACTACTTTTTCAAAAATCTGTTTTTCTTCAAAACGATTTGCCGGATTTGGACTCTTTGGTTCAGATTTAGAACCGCGACACAAATCGAGTCCGAACTGTAGCCGAGGTCCCCCGCGGACGTGCTACAGTTTCTGGCGACTCTGCTGGGGATTTTAGAGAGCTTGACTCGAACTCGTGATATCCTGTTTTGACTACACTTATGTGTTTCTTTGCATTGCATGTGCATTGGTGCGCCTAGGACACCGTGTTGGCCATCTGCTATTCCTGAGCGGTTTGCCGGAGGCTTGTCTTGTCAAGGCATGACCATAAGGCTGACCGGTTGCGGGCTCTGCCAGTATGGGAACACAAACCCCGGTTTTACCGGGGCACCCTTTTTGACCATTCGACCTAGTGCATATTCGGATCCATAGTGACCATTCCAAACTAGGACAGGTTGCTTACCCGATATAGGTTGTTTGAAACCGCTGCGTGCGTAGTGAAACCCTAGCTCCTGACAAAATAGGACAGGGAAACCCTACCCCAACATAGGGGTGTTTGGCTCTCTTTACTTGCTATGTGCTTTTAGAGTGTATCTCTACAGGGAATGCATATACCAGTTTGCGAGTCTGGGTATCCGGCCTGCGGGCACCAGTATCAGTATTTTGAGAATCAGTTATATCTGCGGGTATCAGATTCAGATTTGGGGCAGTGATTTCGGGAACAGTGATCAGTAATAGAATACAGTCGTTCAGCTCTGCTCATATCCGTTCCAGTGAAGTTGAGCTGAGATGCTGTCTGTTTTCTCTTTTGCTAGGTAGTCTTGGAACCATAGCTTCAGAAGGCTCCAATATCCCCCGAGGTTCATCAGATTTGTGTTGGTAGACTTTGTCAGGTCAGAGACTCAGTTCAAGGGTAATCACGGCCAGAGAGGGCCAGTCAGACATAGACCACCAGTACAACAGCTACCAGATTAGTGATCCTTGAGGAGTCAGGTTGAGATTTCCGATCCTACTGCAGAAACAGATATACCGGTTGCTCAGTTAGACCGGGGCAATATGTCGAGTTTGGAAGAGATGGTGCGCCAACTCCAGGATAGTATGAAAGCCATGCAGCAAGACGCTGTTCATCAAGCAGAATTCGCCAAGCAACAAGCTGTGGTCATAGCCCAACAGACAGAGACAATTGCTAGGCTAGAGCAGCAAGCCGGGGCATCTGCTCCGCATCAGGCTCCTCCCCCACCAAGGGTTCCGATACCCGAGGGGACGCCAAATGTCCAAAATGTCCAAGAGGATACAGCCCTTCCAACGGGGCCAGCTCCACCCCCAATTCTACCGCAACTATCCAAGGCGCCCACGCCTATCAATGTACCGGACTCTCCCTTTGAGTTCGAAGCGGACCCCACAGCGCTGAAGCTGAGTAAGTTGGAAAAAATGTTTAGGAAATCCCAAGGAGTCAGGTCTATTCCCGACATCGAGGATGGGTATACGGACGCAGTTGTGACGCTGCCAGATCGGTTCAAGATGCCTCAAATTGACCGATTTGATGGGTCCGGGGACCCCATGGTGCACCTGAGATTGTTTTCAGATATCTTAAGGCCGATGGGCCTCACCAGACTGCAGAAACTGTCTTTGTTCGGCAGGACCCTGTCGGGTATTGCAGTCATCTGGTACGCCAAGTTGGAGAATTCAGTGAAACGAAGCTGGGAGGAGATGGCTGAGGCCTTCATCACGCAGTACTCATACAACACACAGATTGAGATTACGACCCGTGATCTCGAGACAACTAGGCAAGAGCCTAAGGAGAGTTTTTCAGAATTTGTAACCAGATGGAGGGCCAAGGCTTCGATGATGACCTTGAGGCCTACGGACAAAGACCAGATTCGGATGATTGTGCGCAATCTACAGCCGAAGTTGATGCAAAAGATGATAGTAGTCCCCTTCCCCACCTTTTCAGACTTATATGAGATGGGAGTACAGATCGAAGATGCTATAAAACAAGGCCTTATTGATCAGGAGAAGGAGCAGCCCAGGAGGGCGTTTACCCGCAATTCGAATGCGACCACCAGCGGTGACGCAGCTGCAAGATCTTCCGACGTGGGCATGGTCGCCACCACCACACCAAAAGCAGCCACCCCCTTTGTTGGTACATCCACTTCAAACCCCCGAACTTCAGACTATCTACCCCGAGGCAAGAGGGTCTTCACCCCACTCTATATGTCTTTGTCTAAGGCCCTAGGGGTCCTACTCAGGAAAGGACATTTGAAACCGTTAGAGCAACGGCCTCTACCCGATCCTCTCCCTCCAAAGCATGACCCGGCTAAGTACTGTGCTTTCCATCAGCAAATCGGTCATGACACCGACAGTTGTGTCCGTCTCCGCCATGAGATACAAAATTTGATTGACAACGAGGTCATTCTCCCGCCAAGCTCAGCAAAGTCTATCGGCACTGGGTCAGTGAACTTGGGGGATAATGTTATGTGAATGGGGGATGAACCACCTGCGGGCGGCGCTCAATCAACTCCAGACGTGGGAATGGCACGCACTGTTCTGAGCAATATGCAAATACCAGTTTTGTGCTTTCTGACTTGGGTATTGGGTCAGTTTTTGTTACTTTGTTTTGAGTCTGTCTTTTTGTTTTGAGTCAGTCCCTTTTGTCTTGGGTCTGTCTTGTTGTATCGAGTCAGTCCTGTTGTATAGAAGTCAGGTGATTCAGGGGGTGTTACCTCGGGCGTCACCATTTTGTTTCGCGTTTGTCTTTTTGTTTTGTTTCGAGTCTGTTTCTGCCAGGGAACCAGTTATGCCAACAGATTTTGAATGAAACAGCAGTGATTTTCACACTCTTTGTGCTTGCTTCTGCCGTGTGCCAGTTGTGCCAGAATTTCTAAATGAGATGACAGTATTTGACTAAGAACTCTGTCCTTTCTGTGCCTTGAAGTCGTTGTAATGACCTGAGTTTTTCAAAACTTTTTGAACACTACGGTGAAAACGAAGAGGAAGGAATTCCTCGGGGTTTGTAAAAATTTGATCAACTGAGAGAAAGAGAGGCGTGCTAAGCCCTTAATGAATGAAATCATGCTTGTTAGTGTGAGTACTGAGAAGGACCCTAGCTTTGATCCAGATTGGTTCTACACTGTCTTTAGCACGAGCGATTTGTCGCTTTCTTAAAAACTTTCAAAAAAAATGTTTTGCGCGGTCCTGCGAAGACATGTGTGGAATCGCTCTTGAGATTATGCAGCTTAGGATCGCTCTCAACCTCGAGACTCGCCCCCCCTTTGCTTTCAAACCTTGAACTTGCATTCAGAACGTTCAATGGTCAACTACAATGTGAGGCCTGTGTGGCTAGATTTGAAGCAGCGCTCGAACAAGAGGCAAGGAAAGTCAGATCAAGAAGATCAGACCTCATCAAAAGAAGCTTGCAAAGCTAGATCAGAGGCACCCCTCGAACTAGGGGCAAAAAATATCCGATGTGCTCGAAGAGCCAAAGGTGGATCTTTCTGCAAATCAATACAACAGCCACTCTCCTGGATACAGAGGGCTTCAATCTCAAAACCATTTGGCATGGACTTGTTACACTTTTACCCTTTGAGAGGCTCGCTGGGCCGAAAACCCGGAAGGGCGACCCAGGCAAAAGTTAGAGCAAACAAAAAATACATACAAAAGGAAAGAAAAAAATACAAAAAAGAAGAACAAAGGAAGAAGAAAAAGAAAAGAAAAGAAAAAGAAGCTCGCAAGGTCGAAAACCCGCATCAGGCGCCTTGGCAAAAGTTAGAGCCTAAAAGAAAAAAAGAGAAAAAAATGAAAAAATTGAAAAGAAAGAAGAACAAAGCTCGCAAGGTCGAAAACCTGCAACAGGCGCCTTGGCAAAAGTTAGAGCATAAAAAGGAGAGGTTAATACCCGAGTGTACCTTAACACCGAACTACGTAAGGCTTGATTCCCATGTTTGGGATACGTAGGCAACTTCATTCTGAAGTCCAGCCCTGAAACACTTCAAATTCGACTATGTCCATGTGATGGTTTTTGATCATCTTTGTCTTCTCTGTATCTGAGAGTCTGGTTGTGTTCATCGCTCCGAGGACTGACTACAATGTGCTGCGACATCGTCCAAACAAGGGGCAACTTTCCGTTGCCATTCAAAACGCCGTGGCGCCATTTCAAACAAGGGGCAACTTTCCGTTGCCATGCAGTGTCCTTCAGACAAGGGGCAATTTTCCATTGCTATGGGTCCGAGGTTGTGCATCTCAAGAGTTGGTTCCATGCTTGTTGAGCATTGGTCATTTGCAAAATAGTTTTTGAGAATTTTTACTGAGGTTGACTAATTTTCTCGAAAACTGTTCCATCTTTTCCAAAAACTGGACCACTTCTTGGACCCAAAAAAGGAAAATTTTCAGTGCTCATAACTTAACTTGCATGATTTTCAAATCAAAAATCGAACAGGCATGTTAATCTAACTCTCATGTTGGTCAAAACTGTTTTAGTAGAAAGCAAAATAAAAAATGGTCAAAATGATGAACTAGGGGCACAGTTGAGTCAGGCTTCCTGTCTTTTCCCCATTGTCAACATACTTGCCAAGAAGGGCATCATACTTGCCGGAAAAGGGCACAACAAAGGGCTGAAAGCTCCCTCATCCTCCAAGCAACGAGGTATCAAGCCAAGTGCGAAGCACGAACTGGAATGGATCAAGGTATTCCACTCCATCATCTGGGCAAATCTAACCATGTCCAAACTCCCCGGCAGAGCATCGTCGACCAATGTCAGCCGCAGATTCGCTAAACACCCAATTGTAGCGCGGCCCCCCTGTGGAAGAAACTCACTGTTGTGAACAAGAAGAAGAATCTAGCAGAATGCGAGGGGCACGAGCCCACAACTTTCTGTTTATCCATCAACCATCCAGGGGAGGGATTGAAAAATGAGAGATTGAAGAATAGAGAGGTGTGCGATGAGAGAAAAAGTGAGAAAAGGGCTTTTTCAGAAAACAAGAGATTGAATGCCGAGTGATGTGAGAATCACAAATGAGAAAGGGTGGGAAATAATACCCGGTGAAACAGGCTCCCTGTGTGCATTTGAGTCTTTCGTTGTGTTTTGTTTGTCTCGATTCTTGTTTTGAGTCGTTTCAAGTGTCAATAGATGTGTTTAGGTTGTTTACCTTTATTTTCCGTTGTTGGGTCGTCTTTGCTGTGTTCAGTTGTAGGCTCAATACCCGGTCGAGAACTCATTTCCTCAATTTCAAAAATGATTTGTTGTGTGCTCAGAGTGCTGTGCCATTCTCCACATTTGTGCAAAAAAGGAATTTGTTCTTTCGAAAACTGCAGGGTCCACCCCCGATAGGTGTGAACAGTGAAATCAGGGCCTATCTGAAGCTATATAGGTTCCGGACTGCAAAGCAAAAGAAAAGAAGGAAAATTGAAGCACCTGAGTGTATTTCACCTTCAGCGAATTCCGTGATTGTACTCCGGATGTACCTCCTCAGGCCTTGTCACTACTCCGAAGTATGAGCGTGCCTCCATTCCAAGTGTAAGCCTGCTTCAAGTCAGAATGGCAATTAAAGCAGCAGCAAATGTTATCTCTTGCCAACATAAACAGGGTGTCCCCTTTTCAGGCAGAGTGTGTTCCAAACCCCTCCGAGAGATAAATCGAAGGTTGTGTTTGAATTGGTCTCGTTAAGGCTTGTATTCCCTTATTCGGCATTTTGTTTCAAATATGCGTTGTCACGCACGTTCCACTTGCATTGTTATGCACCGTTACACCTGCATCGTTATGCACATTATAGTTCCTTTTATACACATTGCGTGCATACGTGCATCGCTTTACTTACATGTGTTCAAGTTCCTTTTTATACACATTGCGTGCATACGTGCATCGCTTTACTTACATGTGTTCAAGTTCCTTTTTATACACATTGCGTGCATACGTGCATCGCTTTACTTACATGTGTTCAAGTTCCTTTTTATACACATTGCGTGCATACGTGCATCGCTTTACTTACATGTGTTCAAGTTCCTTTTTATACACATTGCGTGCATACGTGCATCGCTTTACTTACATGTGTTCAAGTTCCTTTTTATACACATTGCGTGCATACGTGCATCGCTTTACTTACATGTGTTCAAGTTCCTTTTTATACACATTGCGTGCATACGTGCATCGCTTTACTTACATGTGTTCAAGTTCCTTTTTTATACACATTGCGTGCATACGTGCATCGCTTTACTTACATGTGTTCAAGTTCCTTTTTATACACATTGCGTGCATACGTGCATCGCTTTACTTACATGCGTTCAAGTTCCTTTTCATACACCTTGCTCGCATTGACCGCTTGCTTTACTTACATATGTATTTTCAGATTTCATTACACGTTGCTTGCATGCGTGCATCGTTTTACTCACATGTTCAATTTTCCTATCACACACATTGTACACGTTTTTGCGTGTTCTTTACTTACATGTGTTTGTACTTTCATAGCATTGTTATGATTACTCTAAATTGCATTGTGATGCACCCCCCTTCACTTGCATTGTGATGCACGTTTCAATCGCATTGTTATGCACACTCTGTTTTCGAAACACCGGGATACGTCCTTAGGTTTCTTCACCTTCTTTCCGAAACACCGGGATACGTCCCTATGTTTCTTCTATCTTCTCTCCTTAATCCTTGGGATACGTCCCTAATCCTTGGGATACGTCCCTAAACCCTGGGATACGTCCCTAACCATTGGGGATACGTCCCTAGACACCGGGATACGTCCCTATGTCTCTCCTTCCTTTCTAAACACCGGGATGCGTCCCTACGTTTCTCCCTTCATTTTCAAAACACCGGGATACGTCCCTACGTTTCTCTCTCCTTTCCGAGACACCGGGATACGTCCTTATGTTTCTCTCTTCTTACCGGGATACGTCCCTATGCTTTTTCTCCTTATTTCGGAACACCGGGATACGTCCCTATGTTTCTCCCTCTTCGGTTAAAAGCGTTCGGAATACGTTCCAATGCTCACACCATTCCGAAACACCGGGATACGTCCCTAAGTTTTTCCCTCTTTTCGAAACACTGGGATACGTCCCTATGTTTCACATTCCTTGCAAAACACCGGGATACGTCCTTATGTTTCTCCTTCTTTTCTAAACATCGGGATATGTCCCTAATCTTTGGGATACGTCCCTAACCACTGGGATACGTCCCTAACCTTTGGGATACGTCCCTAATCCTTGGGATACGTCCCTAACCTCTGGGATACGTCCCTAACCTTTGGGATACGTCCCTAATCCTTTGGGATACGTCCCTAAATCTTGGGATACGTCCCTAAACCTTGGGATACGTCCCTAAATCTTGGGATACGTCCCTAAACACAGGGATACGTCCCCATATTTCTCCATCTTTGGTTAAGAGCATCCGGAATACGTTCTAATGCTTATACATTTCCGAAACACCGGGATACGTCCCTATGTTTCTTTGCATGATCATAAGTTCGGCTTCTTGCATTGTCAGTTGCATTTTGCCCCTGCCCTCGGGCGCATATCTTTATCTGTAGCTTGTATGCTTTGTCTAAGTCTTCGGCCTTGTCAAAAATGGGACGTCTCTGGGCTTTGACATTCACTCCCGTCATTCTTATGACTTTCGAGTTCTGTCAAAGAGGGGCAACTGTAGACACCCCATTTTTGACCGACCTTAAGACTCAGACGTCATCAATTGAGCGCTTGGTGATGTTGCATATTGTGCTCGTTCTGAGGTTGCGGAGTCCCGGCTACGAGCCTTGCCTCTGGACTTCCGGACTCTTTTGTGCTTTGTCTCGGTTTGCGAACCAGGCTCGGTTTTCTCTGTTTTCTCTTCCTGAAGGGAGGGAGAGGTCTCGTAGATCATCTCTCAATGGCCGTAGGCTACATTTCGTGGCCATAGGCCATTTTGCCCATTTCGGAGCCCGGTTCCCGGTTTTCGGAGCCGTCAGGCCGTGTGCCTCGGTTCGGGACCGCCTAACCACCTCTGTTTGCCCCGGTTTTTGGCATGTATCTTATTTACTCCCTTTTTAGGGACACTGTGGTCCGAGAGACCAACTTCGTGGTCGTGCACCACTCCCGGTGCCTAACAGCCCACTTTCGGGGCCTCGAACTGCGTGTTTCGGCTCCCGAACCTTCATTCTACATTTTTGGGCTCCGACCCAAACTTGAGATAGTCATATTTTGAGGTCCTTTTCATGTTTGATTAAGGACCTCTTACTGTTTGACATCTCCATCTGTCACTTGCCTTTTTACCTCTTTTTGGGCCTTTTTGCACGGTATTTTAGGCGTACTTGTGGGCTGCGTTGGACTTGGGCGTAAACTACAAAGTGTCTTATTTTGAGCCCCTCTTCAACTTTGTTGAAGGACTCTCGGCCATTTGAAACCCGTAGCTACCACTTTCCCTTTTGGCCATTTTTGGCGGGAAACTTGATATGTTTTCCCTCCCTTTTTTCCCTCCATTTTCCCCCTCATTTTGTCTATATAACAGCAGCCCCAGCTGTGATTTTTAGGGTTAGAAAATCTGATTTGGGAGCTCCTCCATACAATCTCTCTCTCTATATTTAAAACACCAAAATCATCCAAGTTTCTACACCCCCCCTTCATCACCACCTAGCACCACCACCACTACACCATTTCCAGCAGCAAGGAGGGTCTTCCAGTAGCTAAAAGGCACCATTTTCAGTCTTAGAAGCAGCCAAGGTCTTGGTCTACAAGGGTAAGCACTCATTTCCCCTTTTGAGCTCCATTCTTGTACCATTTTTCTATCCTCTTTGCTTGTGGTTTTGAGCTCCGACCCCTACTGAAAGGGGGACTCTTTTGAGCCATTCTTCATGTTTGTTTAAGGGCTCAACCCTGTTTGAGCCCTCCCTAGTGCACTTGCTTCAATACTCCTTGATATGCCACATTTTTGCATGGAATTTCTGACCTGCGTGTGATCTGTTTTTGAGCATAATGTAAACTGTAAGTAGGCTCATTTTGAGCCCTTCTTCAACATTGAAGAAGGGCTCAACCCTGTTTGGCCTCTCTATCATGCACTTGTTTCATAATCTCTCATATTTACCGTAAAATTGCATGATTTGTTTAGCCTCTGTGTGATCTGTTTCGGAGCATGTCATGAACTGTGAATGGGCTTATTTTGGGTCCCTCTACAACATTGTAGAAGGGATCAACTTTGTTGGGGGTCTCCATGTTATACTTGTCATTATATCCCTCCTTGACCCCCATTCTTACATGCTTTTTAAGCCTATCTAGCTTCTGTTTTCGGCCATGATCAGGTCTGGAAAGAGTCATATTTTGATCTTCTTGTCATATTTTGTTAAGGGTCTGGTTTGATGAATGTTTGGTATCTCATGTTATGGCCTATAGTATCCTAGTTCTTGCATGGCATTTTAGCATATTTGCACACTGATTTGAGGCATGTCATCTACTGTAAATATGCATATTTTTGGTCCCTCATCAGTGTTGTAGAAGGAATTTTTCATTTGAGCATCGCATATATCACTTGTTTCAATACCCCTCTCTTGGCCCCCATTTTTGCATGCCATTGTTGTCCTATCTATGCTTACTATTTGGCCATGTTTTGTACTGTAAAAATGCTATTTTGGGGGCTGCCTTGCTACTGTTTTGCATGTCGTGTACCAATTGTGCATATTTAGTATAGCTATAGGCCATTTCGGGTGCCTAATTCGCATTTCGGGACTATTCCGTGCATCGGGTGTACTTTGGCCATGATTCGGGACTGTTTTCCCCCACATTTAGTGCTGAAATTCCATTAGTATGTTTGCATATCATTTGCCATGTCATTTCATGCTTTATGCCATTGCCTCGGTTTGCGTGCCCGTGTGCACGCATTTCGAGGCACTTCATTTTCATCCATCGGCCTCTTATGTGAGTGTGGCTAAGGCTCTCTCATGTTAGTGTAAGTCCAATTTGCATTTTAGTGTCATTTGCATCCCGTATGCTATGTCTTCGGTTCGCGTGCATACGTGCACGCATTCCGAGCGTCCCATTTTCATCTCATGGCCGCTGATTTTGGCATGCTTGCGAGTTATCCATGTTAGTTTAAGTCCATCATTGCATTGCACGTTCATATGTCATGTTTCATGCCTTGCCATGCTTTGATAGAGTGGCATTCGTGCCTTAGGATCGGTCCTCGGTTTGCGTGCATACGTGCACGCGTTTCGGGAATCTCTTTTTCCTCTAATGGCCTCCTTGTATTGGTGTAAGCCCATCTTGCATTGTGTATGCCATGTTCAATGCGTTGTGCATGTTATGTTGTTAGCATCGTGTATGCCACGTAGTTGCATCGCATGTTTGCGTACTTAGCCGCCATGCCTAGGTTGCATTTCATTGAACATGCATCCCTTGCCTCTTGACTAATCATGATAGGGGTTGGGGCCCTTTGATTTGTTTTGTGCATTGCATTCCATTTGATATCAAAGTTGCTAACTTGGCTTTTGGGCCATCATGCATTGAAATGTGTGATTGATGGCCCGGGGGTCGAGGGCCATACTCCCTTGAGTCCATTACATGATAGGGAGTGTGTCCATGCATACATTTGCCTAGAAATTCTATACCTTGCACTGCTGGTCTGCTGTTGCTGTCAAAACTGTCTTCTGCAGGAATTTTGTGCCGACCGGCAGTATAGAGTGCCGACCGGCAATGTATTTAGTGCCGATAGCTTCATTTCCAGCCGGTGGACTTTATACACGGCCGGTGGACATTCCATCCAGCCGATGATGATTCTTAGGATGCAGGGAGCCTATTCTGGGACTTTTACAGTCTTCCAGAGAAGCAGAACAGTAAAAGCAGAGCCAACAGTGCTATGGCAGCGAGTTTCCAGGCGAAGCCAATCCGAGCATGCGTGCATCCCTCTTCCCGAGGCCTTTTACTGCTTTCAGTAGTTTAATTAATTTGTTAATTAATTAAGGGTCTGTAATAATTAATTAGCTAGGATAGTTGATTTATTATTTGGGACTGTATATTATTCTTTTGGTCCCTCCGTGTGAGGGCATATTTGTAATAAGGGTGTGTGAGTGTGTGTATGTCTTCCAACCCCCATTTCTTTCTCCCTTTTATTTACCTGCTTATGATGGTAGATTAGGGCATATTTAATTTAGCATACCTTATGCAATGCATGCGTGCATCCATGCATTTGTTGACATGCATCGGGCTCGGCACATCATACAAACTGCATCGTACTTTCAATTCCAAATTGAATACGTGTTATTTGTAGCATTCCATATGCCACGTTTAGGATAGCCGAGCCTGCCTAGATTACATCTTTGCATGTGTTGCATTAGACATTTCAGTATGCTTAGGTCCATGCATGGATTTCTAATAAGCTTCTGTTTTGGCTTGGAGTACTAGGTGAGCTTTTATGCTTTAGCATATCGCATGTGTGTGAATGTTGCCATAATAGCATGTTTACCATGAGGCTAAGTGCTTATGTGATATAACTGCATGAATGCCTGTGGATGGAGGTTGAATTACCTAAATTGGGACAACACATTAAAACTGTGAGTTTTAAAGCCCACTAGATAGTGGCAAAACCGTCTTTTCTAAAAGCCCGCTTGAGAGTGGCAAAACCTGCATTTTAGCCTACTTGTGAGTAGCAAATCATTTTCAAAACAAACATGTGGTGTTTTGTTCCAACTTAGGCGATTTGGTCTATACTTGTTTGCTGTGCGCATAATATAGTAATTCTAGGCTAATAACCGGAATAAGAACGCATAAAGTTTTCAAAAACGGATATCACGGTTAGTAGAGGCCGGTCTTCGGACCGGGCGAAAGGGGGTGCTCATAGCTGACCTTCCCGATCGTACCCAAGCTCCCGAGCCAAGACCACTTTGGTGATGACGGACATGTGGCCTTCGGCACCGAGTCAGGGTTTCCTAAATTTCCCATTTTAAAATATTTAGGTGGCGACTCTGTAATCTGGCAAAGCAGTCCATGTTTGGCACTACTTTTTCAAAAATCTGTTTTTCTTCAAAACGATTTGCCGGATTTGGACTCTTTGGTTCAGATTTAGAACCGCGACACAAATCGAGTCCGAACTGTAGCCGAGGTCCCCCGCGGATGTGCTACACCGCTCTTTAGGGTTTTCAACCTTGCGAGCTCAGTTTTTCTCTATTTCCAATTTTTCATGCTCTAACTTTTGTCTAGGTCGCCCTTTCAGGTTTTCGGCCTAGCGAGCCTCTCAGGGATAGTATTTCTTCAACTTGTCCATGTTGATCGGTTGGGAAAATTCTAGGCCATCTAGGTCTATGAGAATAACAGCTCCACCCGACCAGATAGTTTTGATGATTTAAGGACTAGTCCAATTGGGTCTGAACTTGCCCCTAGGGTCATGGATGGGAGCTCAGTTGTCTTTCAGCACCAAATCCCCCTCTTTAAGATTCCGAGACTTAACCTTCTTGTTAAAAGCCCTAGCAATCCTGCGTTGGTAACCCTGAACATGGTATAATGCTTTCAGCCGTCTCTCATCAAACAACTTCAGTTCTTCAAACCTACTCTACTGTCAGTCCGCCTCTACTATTTGACACTCAGCCATGACTCGCAGCGATGGGACTTGTATTTCGATTAGCAGGACAGCTTCCATCCCATAGATAAGAAAATAAAGAGTTGCCCCTATAGACGTCCGGATTGAAGTTCTATAACCCTAGAGTGTGAATGGCAATTTATCTGGCCAGTCCCTGTAGGTCTTAACCATCTTCTGCAAAATATTTTTAATGTTCTTGTTGGCAGCCTCAACAGCTCCATTGGTTTGCGGCCTTTATGTAGATGACTTATGGAAAGCCACACTGTATTTCTCCAACAAGTTTATCACCTCTTTCTTGAAGTAGGAGCCATTATCTGAAATGATCTTGTTTGGGACTCCATATCGGCAAATGATGTTATTTCTGATGAACTTAGCCACATATGATGCTTTTAGCACTACGTATGATTGAGCCTCCACCCACTTTGTAAAGTAGTCAATTGCCACTAGAATGTATTCATGCCCATTCGACCCTTTCGATGTAACTGCGCCGATGACGTCAATTCCCTAGACTGAGAAAGGCCATGGTGAAGTCATATTGTACAGCTTCGACAACGGGATATTCATGTAATTGGCATGAATTTGGCATTTGTGGCATCACCGAACAGAACCAATATAATCCACCTCCATCGTAGACCAATAGTAACCCTGCTTAAGAATCTTCCGGGCTAACATTACTCCGTTCATGTGCGCTCCGCACTCTCCTCCATGGATGGCCTCCATCAAGCGCTCTGATTCCTCTACTTCGACACATAACTTGTGCATTCCCAGATGACCTCTCTTATACAGTTTACCTCCGCAGATGATAAATTGAACAGCCGTCCGCCGTATTGCCCTTTTGTTCTTGGCATTTTCCCCTGGTGGATAAGTCTCCTTTTCCAAGAAGTTCCAGATGTCATAGTACCAAGGGTTTTGATCTTACATTTGATCTATTGCAGTGATACTCTCATAGGCCAGCGTATATCTCTGCTTAATGATGATCGAACACATCCGGACTCCAAGCGGGATATCTATCATAGAAGATAGAGTTGATAAGACATCAGCGAACCTGTTATTTTCTCTCAGTAGATGTGTGAAAGTCAACTTTTCAAACCTTGGAATCAAAACGTCCAAGGTCTAGTAATAGATCTTCATCTTTTCTTCTTTGACCTTTCAGTCTCCATTTGCTTGAGACACAACTAGGTTCGAGTCCTTGATCACGTCCAACCTTTTTGCCTCTAGTTCCAAGGTGACTTCCAAACCAGCGATGCACGCCTTATATTCTACTTCGTTATTGGATACCTTGAATTGGAGTTTGAAGGCTAAAGGTATAAGGGAATTGTCGTGTGCTATCAGTAACACACCTATCCCATAACCATACTGATTAGACACTCCGTCAAAGTACATTGTCCAAGTCTCTTCCTCAACTTGCAGAATGGCTTCATCTAGGAGCAGGTATTCTATCGTTTCATCCCCTTCCACTGGGTGATCTGCCAAAAACTCCGCTACAGCTCTTCTCTTAACTGATTTGCGAGTAACATACTTGAGATCAAATTCGGAGAGAAGAAGCAACCAACGAGCTAGCCTACCCGTAAGTGCTGGTTTCTCGAAGAGATATTTGATGGGATCTAATCTCGAAACCAGAATTACAGAGTGGGCTAACAAGTAGTGCCTCAACTTCCTAGTAGTCCATACCAAGGCTAAGCATGCTTTCTCCAACGGAGTGTAGCGGGTCTCGTAGTCCAGCATTTTCTTGCTCAAGTAGTAGATGGCTTTCTCCACCCTATCCTCAGATTCTTGAGCAAGCATGTATCCCATTGTTGTGTTTGTGACTGACAGATACATAATCAATGGCTTCCCCGGCTCTGGCGGCGACAACACAAATGGATTCTGAAGATACTGCTTAATCTGCTCAAAAGCGAATTGACATCGATCATCCTATTGGAATTTCATTCATTTCTTCAAGAGACCAAATAATGGTTCACAAGTCAAGGTTAATTTGGAGATAAACCATCTTATGAATTGCACTTTAGCCAGAAAGCCTCGCACCTCTTTTTCAGTCCTTGATGGTGGCATTTCTAGGATGGCCTTGATTTTGGAAGGATTTACCTCGATGCCCCTCTATGTGATCAAGAAACCCAGCATTTTCCCTGATGTTATGCCGAAAGTACACTTTTATGGATTCAACCTCAGTCTATATTCTTTGATCCATTGAAAGAATTTATTCAAGGCGGTATAGTGGCCCTCTCTTTCTTTGGACTTGACGATCATGTCGTTCACATACACCTCAACCTTTTTATGGATCATATCATGCTGAATTGTGGTTGCAGCCCTTTGATAAGTAGCCCCAGCGTTCTTCAGCCCAAACGGCATCACCTTGTAGTAGTGGGTTCCCCACGGCATAATGAAGGCGGTTTTCTCTCTGTCCTCAGGTGCCATCAGAATCTGGTTATACCCAGAAAATCTATCCATGAAGGAGAACAACGCATGACTTGTGGTGAAATCCACCAATTCATCAATATGTGGCAAGGGAAAATCATTCTTCGGACTAGCCTTATTAAAATCCTTGAAGTCAACACAAACTCTGATTCTGCCATCCTTCTTTGGGATTGGAACAATGTTGGCCAACCACGTTGGATATTTAGATACAAACAAGAACCCTGCCTCAATCTGTTTGGTAACTTCTTCCTTAATCTTCAGAGCCCTATCCGGACGTATTCTTCACAACTTCTGCTTGATGGGTCGGGCCTCGGGGTCAAGAGGGATCCGATGCTGTACAATCTCAAGATCGATTCTAGGCATGTCCTCATAAGAACATGCGAAAACATCTTTGAAATCTTTTAATAAAGCGACTAAACACTCACGCTCCTCCGAAGACAACGTGGACCCGATCTGGACCAGACGTGGATCATTCTCAGTACCCACATTAAAAGCAATGATTTCATCAGCAAGGAGTTCGCAAACCTCTCATCCTCCCGATTAATCAAATTTTTCAAAACCAGATGAATTCCTTCCTCTTTGTTTTTATTAAAATTTTGAAAGTCCTAATCAATGCAATAAACAAGCAGCATAGAGAAATACTCAGAATCTGCAGTGGTATTCTCATTCATAAAGTCTAGCTCATTCAGCTCTTCGGTTATAACCGACTCAAAAGCAAAAGAAAAGGATGACCTGGACAAGACCTTGGCATCCAAGTTATCACTCCCAGGAATATCAGACCCAAACTCAGAAGAACCAAAATTTGATTTCGACTCCACAGACTATGTGGAATCAAATTCTGGCTCACTACCTGACTCAGAACTACTAGATAGGTAGCCCTCCTCCGGCTGCCAAATGAGAAATGGTGCTTCAGATGCATCCAAAATGTTGCTAGATGGGTTCATAACCGATTGGTCCTTGATCACGGAGATAGTCAAGTTATCCCTCAAGCTCTCTGGGTCGATCGGAGGATCTGAAAGGAGACATGCCAATGTTGCCTCTACTTCAAGTTCGCTGTTGTCCGAGTCATTTTCCATGCTCTTTTCAGCTTCAGTAGTTGGTTCAGTATCTCCCTCTGTATCACTGTCTTGCAGCTGCAAGTCAAAGAAAATTTCAAAGCCAGGAATACGCTGCTTCTCAGAATTCAATCGGGGCTCGGGAAAGCAGCAAAATGGAAACTCTTCCCCTTCCCGAGCAAAATGACCATTCAGTGTTCCCCAGAGCGGTTTGTGAACAAGCTCATAGCACTTCCCGGCCTGCTTGGCTCTAGCTCTACCTGCCATCTCTTCTCTCTTTCTGACCTAATCTTCTTTGGTGGACGTATAGCCAAGACCAAAGCTATGTGAATTATGTGCCACATTGGCCAATGCTATGACGCCCTTCTAGCCGCTTCTTCCAAGCCCCATTCCAGGCACATGTTGTAGTTTGTTCATGAAATAGATTGATTGGGCGCAGACATACAAGCCCTCATCTGCTGTCAAGATGTTCTGCACCACCTGGGCCTCGACTAGGGTAAACCCTGAAAGGAATACATCCTCCTCGCCATGAACAATTTCTAGCACAGGTGTAGTTACCTCTGGCAGAGGATGTCTGGACGAATTCCTGAACACAATAGCCACCCCCTTTCCATGGGGGTATTTCAGCATTTGGTGGAAGGTAGAAGAGACAACTTTCACCTAGTGCAGCCAGGGCCTCCCTAGCAGTTAATTGAAAATGGTCGGCACATCCAGGACATGGGACTCAATATCCCGTTGAGCTAGACCCACTTGAACTCTGATCTGTACTATGCCCATAACCTCTCTACTGGTATTGTCATATGCCCGAATCACCTAGGCTGTAGACACGAAATTTGCTGGTTTTAGGTCGATGGCATAAGCTGTACGAGGTGGATAAACGTTGATAGCTGACCCGGTGTCGATCAATACCACTGGCACCCACTTTTCTCTGCACTCCATTGATATGTACAGAGGTTTATTGTGTGCTAAGCCTTCTGGCGGCAGTTCTTTGTCTGAGAAAGTTAAAGTTGGCGCAGCGCCTCCCGGAAAGACTAATCCCACAAACTGTTCAGGAGTCGTGTCAATGGACAATTTTGCTCTATCCATCGCTGATAGTACAGCCTGTCGATGCACGCGAGAAGCCATGAGCAAGCCCAGAATGAAATATCGACTTGAATTTTCTTCAGTTGTTTTAGCACCTCTTCTTCTTCTAACTGTTTTTCCTTATGTTTTTCAACCTCCTTGTCTTTCCTAAAGGCCTCGGCTTGGTCTAAATGTGGGGGTTTGAAATACCGTTCACTCCTCGTCATATGGTCCACCTCTTTAGAGTACCAGGTGCTGTCTGGCAGGGACCTATCCCAATCCTTGTCAATGTGAGCCAGATGTAGATCATCATCTTCCTACCATACACCTCTGGCAACCGACAAACAATTGTCCAGCTCCGTTCTAATCACTCTCACATCAGAAACATCCCCCGCAGGGTGTTGGGCTTTTCCAGCTTCCTATTTGTCTTGATCCCTTTCTTGCACAAACTGCTTTAGCGCAGCTTCCTGTTTTGTATCCGCGGTACTCACGGCGCCCAATTCCTGAGATAAATTCTTGATATCGGTGCTCTCCGATAGTTTTCCCTTTTCCTCGGCCATTCTGATGACTGCAGCTATTCTTGCTTCATTTTCTTCAGGTTTTGGTTCAATTCCTTCCTTCTTGTTAGGTTCATCACTTAACCACCCCGAGTTGTCTGTCGACCCATTTAGATTAAACCAGTCAATTTGCACGTCTCCCTAGTCTTGTTCGTCATAGAACTGCAAATTGTCTAAGTTCTCCTCTAGCTCCGCTAGATCGTCCAGTACCTGACTTGGGCCATCCTCTCTAACTACATTGACCTTCGCTGCTATCGGCAATACCACTTTTGGTTTGGCTTGATTGGTCGGCACAATGTAACAGCACGGGTCATACACTTCCTCAGCTAAGTCCATAGAGCTCTCAGGCAATGGACTGGCATTTTTCTCCAAGGCCAACTTCCCTCCTTCTGCCACTATCACCACCATGGGTTCGGGTTGAAGTGTGGACATGTCCATCATGCACAAGTTCGTGCTTTCAGGGATGAACAATGTCGGTTTGGGTAGGTGGAAAGGGGTTATATATACGCTGGGGTCATAAGGGATGGCTAGTGTATGTATTAGGTTTAAGTTCTGAGGTAGGGGAACTTGGTTGTGAGCCGGGAGAGGGTTGGTGGTTACATTTGGCTTTTGGGGTGGTGTTATCACCTTGTTATCGATGAGATCTTGAATCTCATGACGCAGCTTGAAGCATTGGTCAGTGTCGTGACCATGCTGCTGGTAAAAAGCACAGTATTTAGCTGGGTTGTGTTTAGGTGGGAGAGGATCGGGTAGTGGGCGAGGCTCTAATGGTTTAAGATGCCCCTTTTTGATCAGCACCCTTAAGGCTTGTGATAAAGGCATGTAAAGTGAAGTAAAGACCCTTTGGGATCAGGCTAGGTTGTTTGAGGTTTGTAGAGTTGTGCGAGCGGATGGGTTGGCGATCTTGGCTGTAGTGGTGACAACATTCAGATCAGATGGCCGCGCAGTTGTGCTTCCACTAGTGGTTGCATTACAACTGCGAGCAAAAGGCCTTTTGGCCTGCTCCTTCTCATCGGTTATCAACCCCTGTTTCATTGCATCTTCAGTTTGAACCCCTATCTCATGAAGCTCAGTGAATGTGAACAACGGTAAGACGATCATCTTTTGCAATAATTTCCCTTGCAGATTGTGGACCACCATCTTGATTTGATTCTTCTCAGATGGCCTAGTAGTCATCATCGAAGCCTTAGCCCTCCACCTCATTACAAAGTCAGAGAAGCCCTCCTTTGGCTCTTAACGAGTTGCCTCAAGATCACGGGTAGTGACCTCGATTTGTGTGTTGTATGAGTATTATGCAATGAAGGCCTCAACCATTTCCTCCCAGCTCCGCTTTACTGAATCCTCCAGTTTCGCATACCAGATAACCGCTATTCCTGACAAGGTCCAGCCGAAAAGCGATATGTTTTGAAGTCTGGTGAGGCCCATGGGCCTCAGGATATCGGAGAACAACCGTAGATGAACCATGGGATTCCCAGAGCCATCGAATCGGTCTATGTGTGGTATTTTAAACCGATCTAGCAAGGTTACTGCAGAGTCAGTATATCCATTTTCGATGTCGAGGATAGAGTTCATGTCCTGTGCTTGCTTGAAAAGCTTCTCCAGCTTATTGACCTTAAGTACAGTTGAGTCAACTTTGAATTCAAACGGAGGCTCATTTTGGTACACTAGTGCCTTGGAGGCTTGCGGAGGGATGGGGTCTACTGGATTGGCCAGATTCTCTTGGACATTGGCAATGATTCCAGGTGCTGGGATACCCACAGGAGGTGCATGGGAAGCAGAAGCCGCTGCCAACTATGGTTGCTGTTACTGCAGCCTACTTATCAATTTAGCTTAGTGGGCTGTAAGTTCAGCTTGGCGAGTAGCATCTTGCTGCATGGTTTATATTGTTTGCTGGAGATAACGAATCAAGTCCTCCATACCGACTACAGGGTACTGAGTCATCTGAATTGGCAAGTGATCTCTTGCTAGCCTAGATATAGAAGATTGAGCCTAACTAGATGCAGGTGATTGCTGAAATGGTGAATTGTGCCTAACTCTCCTCCGTCTAGTAACCGGTGGCAGTGAAGCAAACACAGGTTGTCCCCTAACAAGATCTCTAGATCTGTAAAGTATCCTTACATGGGTCCAAAGTGCTTGGGGGGCATCCGAACTGTCTGAAGCAATTGTGATAAACTACCTTGCAAAAAGAAATAAAGCAAAAAGGAAAACAATAATCAGAAACCGCACAGCACCTCAGCTCAGATGTTAACAACACACAGTTGTAATCAAAAGCTACAGAACTACACTAAACACTAATTTCTGTCCCCAAATCTGATACCCAAACTTGCAACTGATACGCACATTCCTATAGAGTTTCACTCTAAAAGCACACACCAGTTAAGTGAGAGCCAAAACACCCCTATGAGGGAGTAGGGTTACCCTGTCCTAGTTTCGTCAGGAACTAGGGTTCACTATTCAAACAATGCGGTTTCATGCAATCCTCTATTCGGGTGAGCAACCTGTCCTAGTTTGGAACAGTCTCTATGGCTTTCGATATGCAACTAGGCCAAATGGTCAAAAAGAGTACCTCAGCAAGACTACCTAAGACAGTAATCCGGATCAAACGGTAAGACAGTAATCCGGATCCAAGGGTTGTGTTCCCATCGTAGCAGAGCCTGCAACCGGTCAGCCTTTTGGCAAGCTTTTAGGCAAGCCTCCGACAAACCGTCCAAGAATAGCAGATGGCAAACACAGTGACTTAGGCGCACCAATGCAAACACAATGCAAAGAAACATATAAGTGTAGATAAAATTTAATATCATGTGTTCGAGTCAAGTTCTCTAATTTCCCTAGCAGAGTCGCCAGAAACTGTAGCTCGACTTTTTCCGCACCCTTTTTGGAAGTTCGAATATAAGCCCAACAGTTCGGACTCCGACGGTTCTGAATCTAATCTCACAAGTGCAATGTGAAATTGATAAATACCAAAGAGTCCAAATCCGACAAATCTTTTGGAAAATCAATTTTGAATAAAAAAATGCCAAAATTGGACTGCTTTGCCAGATACAGAGTCGCCACCTAAATATTTTATTTTGAGAAATTTAGGAAACCCATGACTCGTGCCAAAGACCATGTGTCCATCATCACCAAGATTACCTTGGCTCAGGAACTTAGGTACGAAGGGGGAAGGTCATGAATATATTTAAGCACCCCCGCTCGCCCGATCAAAGATCGGTCTTTACTAATCATGATATGATTTTTATCAACATTATATGCTCTTGTTCTGGTTTATTAGGCTAGCATTACTATGTGATGCACACAAGCATGGTATAGACTAGTTTGCCCGAATTGGAACAATTCAATTTCATGTTTGTTTTTCGAAAAGGGTTTGATTTTGCCACTTAACAAAGTGGGCTTAAATTTTGTGAATTTGCCACTTGACAAAGTGGGCTTAAACGTACATTCATTGAATCATTCCAATTCAAGCAACAAGCCTTCATCCACAGGTACTCAAACAGTTTAATAAGTAAGCACTTAGCCTCATGGCAAGCATGCTAGTCATGTCAGTCACTCACACCCATGCAAGTATGCAAAAACACTAAAAACTCACCTAGTACTCCAAGCTAAAATAAAACAAAAGAGTTAGAAAAATATGCATGGTACGTAACTTATGCAATATAACTAATGCAACGCATGCAATAATGCAATAGGCTCGACTACTTAACATGTTATTTTCAACAATTTCATAGCATGCGTTTAAACACGTATTCAACAAGGTAATAATCGATAATGCAAGTTTGAATGATGAAACGAGCCTTGGTGTATGCAAGATAAATGAATGGATGCAAACATGTGATATGCTAATTGAAACGTGAAACCCCTAATCTAACCATCAAAAGCGGATAAATAAAATTGAAAAAGACATTGGGTTGGAAGACATGCACATAATTACAACATTGATGCCCTCGCGTAAGAGGGTTTGAATGAATAAACTAGCTAAGCTAAACTACTTAACTAATTATTACAACACTTGAATAAATAAGCTAGCTATCTAAGCTAATTAAATATTACAACAATTAAATAATTTAACTGGGCTAAGCTAATTAAATATTTACAACACAAACTAATTTAATTAATCAATCTAAACTAATTAAATAAGTACAAAACAAACTAATTAGCTACAACTGATTAATTACAACATGGATTAATTAACTAAGTATAACACTTTGCTAATTAGCTACAACTAATTAAGTAGTTCGGGGAAGCGAGGGAGGCCCAATGCATGCTCGGTTTCCACCCGAAGAACGTCCACTGTCTGCCCCCAAAAGCCTCTGTTGCACAATCCTTGCACGGATTTTCCACTTCCAAGTCAAATCTGCTCTGCTTCATAAACATTCTGCTCAAAATTCACTGGTGGCCGACAGGCTAGAAGTGGTGGCCGGCCGGCCACCAATAGGGGGTTGCCGTCTAACACTGATGGCCTGTTGGCCAGAAACAGTGGCCAGCCAGCCACTGATGATACACCATTCCTTGCTGCAACAGAGGGCAAACGGGGCAAAGAGAGGGTATTCTTATAGATTGTTTGTACTGTGTATCCCTCTTTATCATCAAAACCTCTCAAAGGAGTGATACACTTGGTTCTCAAACCATCAATTTAAGCAATTTCATTGCATGATGGCTAAGGAACCAAGATGTACAAGTTTAATAAATGCACAAACAAGACCAAAAACCATCACCCTATCATGCATGATCAAGGGCAATGAAGACCTAGAAAACTTGGCACATTTCATCACTTTGAGTATGAAATACCCCAATTTTCCTTGTGTTCAATTAACCCGATTGAACACACCAAAACACAATCAAATTCTTATCTTTGCACAATTTTAGTTTCCATTTTTGTTTACCAATTTTAATTACCCTTCCATTCTTTAACCAATTAAGTCCATTGGTGAGTAAGTCCTCTAAAAGAGAAGGAAGTGTCAAACAAGGGGTAGTTTAAGGCAAGAGAGAAGTGTCATGCCGTTGATAATGAACTCTCAAAAGAGGATTAAACCATTAGGCATTGACCTCAATCTGAAGCCTAAGCTATCCTAAGGTTGAAACAACTCTCTCAAAAGATGATTAAACCATTAGGCATGGACCTCAATCTCAAGTTTAAACTATCCTAAGGTTGAAACAACCCTCAAAGCAAACTAAAAAAGGTCAAGAAATGAGGGAGGTTGCAGAGACTAATGAGTGTTGAAATTAAGTAAGAAAAGCACTAAAACATGCAATCAACTCAAACAAGTAGTATCTAAAGGCCTAAAACACCAAGCTTGTGAGGACACTTACACTACAAGCATACAATACAAGACTCAAATGCAACAATCAACCAAAAACAGAGTTAAAACAATCCAAATCAGAGCCTAAAACATGCTGGAATTAGGCTGCAAAAGATATAGAGCTATCTAGGCTTGCAAACAAGACACAAGGAGGGGAGGCTAACCCCTCTAAATTTATACTTCAAAACATGATTTTCCCTACTGAAATTACTCTGAAATTCAGTGCTCAAGAGCCCAAAAAAAGATGGTTTGAAAGTGGAAAACAAAGGTGGAAAGGCTTTACAAACAACAAATAAAGAATGGTGAGCCACCCCCTAACCTTAAATAGCCTGAAACCACCAATTTCAGCCCACAAAAACAAAGTTTTTTATAGCCCAAAAATAGCCCAAAATCAGTAGGAAAAGATTAAAAAAAAAACAAATACGCAAAATAAGGTAAAAAGGCAAGTATTGTACCTCTTGAAGCAAAGATCAATTCTAGGTAACAATTCAAGCCAAAACCACATTCTAGAGCTCCAAGAAGACTTCAAGGAACCTCAGTCCAAGGGTGATCAACTTTGATTAAGGAGGTGTAGGAAAAAATGTAGTATATGTAGGCTATTGTGCACAAATTTGCAAGAGAGGGAAAGAGAACTGTAGAGAGAGAGAGAGAGAGAGAGAGAGAGAGAGAGAGATCATTTTTGCTCCAAAAATTCTAACCCTCAATAATGGGGGAGAAGACCCCCTATATATAGAAAAACATGCATTTGGCTGAGATATATTCCTCCATACACGTGTAGGGAGATGCAACCAACTGTGGTAACAACTGGCACAGCTGTCAATCGGCAGTCCACCAGAGAAGGCTTGCAGGTCCCAGGGTCTTGAGGTTTGAAGCACTACGGTTTTGGTCCAAAACAAAGCATAGAATGGACAGGATTTTAAGGCCCAAAGACAGGGCATTCCACCGAGGATTTCGGGCACTAAAACGAGTACATGTAATCATAATCATCAAGTGCACAAGAAACGACGTTCAAGTCTTGAGGATGATCAAAAATGGAGTGTCTACAGGTATGTATTAAGATTTAGGTAAATTATCAATAAGTTTTAATAGTTAGACTTAATTTTTATCAAGTTCTAATAAAATTTATCGCTAAAAATAATTTTTTGTGACAATTTTTTGCATATGTTGTTAAAAAATGACAAAGTTGAAAATTAGTAATATTTTTTTGTGATAATTTTTTTAAACTGTCGATAAATGTATAATTAGTGATATTTTTTATGACAATTTTTAAATTGTCGCTCAAAATTAATAATTAGTGACGTTTTTTAATAGTGTTTGATGAAAAATATTATTAATTATCATAGGACTTATTGGATAATAAGTCTATTTATTATGATCTACACGTAAGTCTCCCTTAAGATTTTCAATTGATGAAAGTTTGAGCAAGGTGTAGCAGAGGGGACTGAACTCAATGATGAGCCACTTCATGCTTTTAGAAATTTTTTAATTTTTTACGAAAAGATGTACAAAAAAATTAGAGATTAATGTGATAATTTATAGTGACTTTTTGACTTTTTTGCTAAAATATTCCTTTCCCAAATGGGGCTGTCATTTTTCAATTAGAAAAATAGTTTGAGGGATTTTTTACTAATTTTTTAAAAAAATCTAACACACAACTTAATCGCATATTGATGATATGATTTTGTGAAATTGTTTTAAACTTTTTAAGAGTCTGTTCAGTTATTATTTTTTTTTTAATTTGACTTGATTTTATCTTCTGCTTTCATGCTTTTAGGGAAACAAAAAGTATAATACCAATTTCAAAAATATCTACTAGTTTTAGGTCGTTTTAATTTGTACAAAACAGTTTTCAAAACAATCAAATATATATATATATATATATATTTCTTAAGAAACGAATTGTTTCTATAACAATTTATTTTTCTAAAAAATAAAATAAAACAAAACACAAAATAGTCACAAAATATTTGCACGGAAAACATACAAGAAGAGAAAAAGCACAAAGAAAGAATTGCAGATAAAGAAATTTCAAAGTCGCCCAGTAATAAACATACATAAAGAGAATAGTAATTTTTACTAGTTTTAGTGATTTTTTAAAAAAAAAAATTCAAAAAGCTCTAGACTTTAAAATCTGCTCGACTATGTGAACTAGAAAACTGAAAAATAAAAATAAAAACATTTGAAAAAAAAGAGTAAAATTTGCTTTTTTTCATTTTTTTTTTAGTATTTTTTTTAAAAATTGTTTGCATGTATATTTACTTTTTATAATCTTTTATACTTAGACTGAAATTGTAAAAGATTTTGATACAAATTAGAAAAAAAAATTACCAAAAAAAATAAAATAAATAACGTTGTTAACTGGATGCCAAACAAAGCCAAGTCAATAGCAAATTAGACTCATTTTTTTGACCTTCTATAAGTAATAAAACCATGCGTGGCATATGAAGTTATTTCATCTAACTAAACTATCAAAAATAGAAGTGATTTATATTCATTGATCTATTTAATCAAATCTAAGCACTGGCTTGGCATGATGGGTTGGGATAGAATGGATTGGGGCTAAAATAGTTTTAAAAAGATAAAATAAGATTTTTAATTCAAGATAAAATGTCACGTTCAAATTATAATTATTTTTTTTTATCAAAAAGTTTATTTCAAACAAGTTTTTTTGTCCAGTCAAAAAATTAAAAAATTAACCGATATCCCAAACGAAGCGTAACATTTTAAATTAAAATGTGTGATATAAACTTCTTTTTCTTTTTTATGAGACAACAAAAGATGAGAGTATAACATAGATTTTTTTTAAAGTAATAAAGAGAACGTGACTTTTAAGTCTCCATCGAAAAGCAAACAACTAAAATATGACATTAGCTTTACCTACTCAACTATTTTTTATTTTTTTGGTCAAAAAAAAAAAAAAAAAATGGTGGTTCTGACTTAGTCAGACCCCAACTCCGGGCAAGGCCTCTCAGCGGTCGAACCAACAAGCTGGAATAGAAACGACGCAAAAACACCACACTGAGAGATAATGAGAACTCAGTGTATGAGTTAAAGCAGTTTTACGTTGTGTTTAGTTGGGAGATTTGGGAAGAGATTTAGAAAAAAAAAAGAAAAAAGAGAAAAGATGTGTGAAATTAGGTAAAATGTAAGTATATTTTATTCACATTTTACCTACATTTTTTATTTTTTTTTTTCCAAATCTCTCATCAAATCTCCCAACCAAACACAACATTAATGCTGAGCTTTACCTACTCAACTATATCCAACTTTAAACTCAGACACATAGCTTAATCCAATTGGGATAGATTTCTTTATTTTTTTATATTTTTTCTAAAGACTGGGAAAGGCCTATAGCCAGATACAAGGGATTTGAAGTCAAAGCTTAAGCATAAACGATAGCAACCAGGATCGTGGGATTTCTTCAATCCCGGGTCAGATATTTAAAATTGGAAATTCATTAAAATTATGTATGTAATCATTATTTTTTTGGGCTTCGGGGTATGCAATCGTAACTTAAATACGGAAGTGTTTAACTATTGCTCTGTTTAATCATATCTAAGTCTTAAAGTTTAAAGTTAGCACATGTAACATAATTCTATTAGGTCAAAATCTCAAGGGATTGGCCTAAGTACAGCTTGAGATTTGAGGCGTGTTTTTTTTAGATTTTAGGTTCAACTTCTATTAGGTGTTATCAATTTTTTGGAATCACCCTTACAAGTTCTGTCCAAAATTTATTTGATTGACGTGGAGGGAGCGTTTTGTGTGGGTTTCGAAATTAGTCGATATATGAGTAAACTAGGCCAAATACCTAATCATAAAAGAAAAAGAAAATTTCTATTATGTCAAAAATTTAAAATCAATTCGATCAATATGTAATCATATGCAAAAAAATGCATAACTATATGGGAAAAAAAAATGTGTGACTCTAAATTCATAGCACTTCACCTCACCTAAATTAATGGCGACAAAGTTGCAAAACTTAAAGAAAAAGATGGGTAAGTTTAAATCTTTATCTTTATAGCTCCATGAGTTACAGCCAATGCAGTTTGACGTCTTTCCTCCCTCAACCTCACTTCCTCCTGAACACACATATTAGTCAGCTAATTTAAACTCCACTTATCTTTATTGCTGTTATAGTGAATTTTGAATGCACCGAACTGTGATGGAAGTGAGTTGAGAATAAACTGCACGAGGAAAGTTTCATCAACCTGCATCCCTAAAGTTTTAAGTTTTGCAACTTTGTCGCCATATTGAGGATGTGATCCTAAACTCCTCGGTGGCCATTATATTTCATTGTTGTTAATTCAACCATAATAGTGCCAGCAAGTGGCTTGTCGATCTTCAACAGCCTTTAACCAAATTTTACTTTAAACGTTAGGGTAACGTCACTACAGAGTCCTTTGATCAATAACCAAGTAAGATCCCAGGAAGGTCGGAGGAGTCAATATAGCCTCCCTTCTAAGTCCAACCACTTTAGATAGCAAGCTATCTTTTTGACAAATCTTAAGAAGTATTAAGACAAGATCTCATAAGTAACACGAAAAAAGGCATAAACAATATACATATTAAAGCTTTGAGAATTATGATAAACTACTGATATCACATAAGTCTTTCCTTTGGGCAAAACTTAGGTATATCTATTGTCCACTCGTCAAGAATCACTTATGTAGGTCTAAAGTAATTTATGCAATTTTTCAGCTAGTCATGTTACCTTTGGGTATTCAATTCTAATCTATCAAATTACATAAGTTACATTATCCTACTCAGTTTATAATTATTTGAAAGTGACTCTCCTTTAGGCTAGTCTCAATCTCCTAATTATAACTGCAATTGAGAATATTATCAACCTTAATGTTACCCTTTTAACAATTCTTTTATGTAGTTCTATATTCATAAGTTTTATAAATCTAGGCCACTTTGGCAGCTACTAAATTAGTAAATCCTATGAATACGGAACTAACCAACAATATTCTCTATTCATTAATTTGAGTTATTTAATTATCCGCAATTCAATCACTATGTAATGATTTCTAGAATTTCTTTTATGTGATTGCAATTATCAATATGATAATAATAATAACTCTAGATAAACATAAATATATATATATATATATATGCAATATGACAATCATGAATATCTCATATAATGGTTAATAACGAATTAGGGTAAATTACCAATAGGTCCTACTTTGGAGACTTATTACCCAATAGGTCATACTTTGGAGACTTATTACCCATTAAGTCCTATTGATAAATTTATTAAGTAATAAAGATAAATTTATCAGTCTTTTATTTTTATGAATAAATTATAGTGATAAATTTATCAGTCTCTTTGTTTTTATGAATAAATTTTTAGTGATAAATTTATCACTTTCTTATTTTATAGTGTTAAATTTATTAGTTAGGACCTGTAGGTAAATAAGTCTAGTTAATATGACTAATTGGTAAGTACCCCTAAGAATTATACCTAATATGAATTAACCACTTTAATATTTAATATTTAATGTCATAAAATTATATCATGATATCAATTTTAAATCATAAAAATATATAAATATTAATAATAAAGTGTACATAATCAGACAAGATAAAACCATAATTCTTTGACGTAATACAATCAAATATTTATTTAATAGACTGAATGATTCAACAAATTCTAAAATCACTTTTAATCCGATAATTTGTAATCAATTTTTGATGTACCAAGTCAACCAAAATTGGTAGCAAAATCAGTTGGATTATGCAATGACTAAGTAATGGCCTGAGTCAAATTTTTGATCGTGGCTTGTTTTAAAAAAAAAAACTTGTCCAATTCTCTAATAAAAAGGCGAGGTTTTAACTTTAAATTTAACCAACCAACCTATGTGGTAGATAAGTGGACTATTATCATGCAAACTTTGAAGTCATGGCTATGTATATGCTTATTGTAAAGGGTGATGAAGAGCATGTTAGTAGCATAACAAAAATAAAAAAGATGTATTACACGTTTGATCAATACAAACAAATTGAGATAATATTTTAAAGTCAATACTTTTAATAAAACAAAGGTACCATTTCTTAATAACAGTATCATAAATATATTATTATTCCAAGGTGTATTGATTCACAAAACTAAAGCTCTGATACCACATGTAAGTATTAATAATACATGTAACCATAATAATAATGCGGAATTAAATTTAACAGGATCTTGAATTCAATACAACTCAAGAATAAAACGAACATACCTTTGTCAGCCATTGAATTAGAGAAGTTGAGAAAATACCCCTAATAGTTGAACCTTTAATTCTTGGATCACTTTCTTCTCTCTGTCTCTCTTAAGTAGGATGACTATAAAACTTAAAGTGATGAAAAAATACTCATGATATGAAAGGGGAGTCACCCATCCTTATATAGAAGAGAGAAGAGGGCCAAATAAACTCTATCAGAAGAATTCCTAATCCATCAAGGTTTCCTTCTTATCTTAGAGGAGTGATTATATTAAAATTCTAATTACTGAATTTTATATATAATATTGGCTTTATCTAATTGTGGAGTCCAAATATAATAAAATATGTAAAAATATGTAGGCTATTGGGCCACACTAGAAAATAAATTCAACAGATATATGAGTAAGCTAGGCCGAATACCTAATCATAAAAGAAAAAGAAAATTTCTATTATGTCAAAAATTTAAATCAATTCGATCAATATGTAATGCAAAAAAATGCGTAAGAGCATCTCCAACGGTGACTCAAACTTTTCATCAAATTTGAGTAAAAAATGACCCATTTCACCAAATTTTTTAACAAATGCTCCAACGGTTCACCTTTCACCAAATGTGTCCCGGGACAACCGGGTGGTCGACCGGCCGGTTGACCGGTTAGGCCAAAAAAATTTTTTTTTTTTTTTGAATTTTTTTGAACTTTTTCCGGGACGACCGGCTGGTCGACTGGCCGGTCGACCGGTTAGGCAAATATTTTTTTTTTTTTTTTTTTTTTTTTTTTACGGTTTGAACTTCTTTTCCTTGAACTGTTTGAACCTTTCACTGGTTGACCGGTTGGTCAACCGGCTCCTCTTTCCAACGGTTAGGAACAGTGTTTTGATGAATTCATTACTTCATCGTCGATCTGATGAAAGTTTTGATGAAATCTCATTTTGGTATCAGGTTTGGTGAACGGTTGGAGCCATGAATAGTACCGTTTTCATCAAAATTTGAATTTGATATCAAATTTGCTAAAGCGTTGGAGATGGTCTAACTATATGGGAAAAAAAATGTGACTCTAAATTCATAGCACTTCACCTCACCTAAATTAATTGTGTCAATCAAATATAGTTTTTGATTTTATCTTACATAAGTATATCATTTTATCCCATTAGGGGGTGTTTGTTTGTTAGGATAGAACCATGGGATTAGACTTCATATTCAATGGAATAATTAATCCAAGGTTTGGATAGAAAAATAAAGATTGGACTAATAATCCAGTCGGACTGATTAACATTGTCACCGTAAACAATTCAAAAAAAAAAGAAGATCTTTTAAGAAGTTAAAATTTTTCATAATTTTCAAATAAAACATGAGATTCACAAAAATATTCATTTCTAAATATCTAATCTCATAAAAAAATAAATATATTATACACATCATTTCTAACTAAATAGTTTATTTATCCCAAGAGTAACAGTTTATTGCATCCTAACTCGCTATACAGTCCGTTCAAACAAACGTGATCTTAAAGATTAACCAATGTAGGGACAAATAGGAGCTTTGGAATTGCCTTACGTGCTATTGATTCAAGTCACATATTGAAATTAATTCAAAACTTTAGCCAAACTTAAGTAGTTTCTTAAGCAAGTAAAATGTGTTGTACAAAATGTATATTTTAAATTAAATTAGATAGATTTAGAAATGAATAAATTCATATTATAGAACGAGAATTCATAAACTAATTTAAACTAGATATTATAAGTTGATGAATAGAAATATAAAACAAATATATTGTGGAATAAAATAGTAAACTAAAATAAGAAACATGAAGTAAATCGAAACCTATGTAACCACAGTTTTTTTAAAATAGATTCGCCGCCTCACTGTGGGTGTTAGAGGTACGTTGGCATTTGTCTACTAAGATACGACAATTAAAACCAGTTAAGGCAGAAACATATTCTGTATAACTTCAGTGAACTGACAATTGGAGCACTCTCTCATACAAGAAGAACATAATATATGCAGACTGACTATATAACTTAAGAGCAAAAATTTTGAGTAAGAAATCAAGGAGGGTGGTCTCTATTTATATACAAGGGGGAGACAGGAGATGCCTTTCGCTCGTGAAAGCTAGCACCAAATGCAGGAATAAAGACTGCAAAACTAACCCACAAATAAATCCTGCAAAACTAATGAAGTGTAGAGGTTACAACTTATATACACGTGTGTATATTTGTATGATGGGCCACCAACATGGCCCAACCCAAACTTTATTTTGTCCAACAAGCCTCAAGCCCAAGTCAAGATCTACGGACTCAGACCTGGCCCAGCTCGGTCCAAGCAGGCAACGCACGACATTTTTTGCATAACTAACTTAGACTATAATTCTGACTCAAGCCCATTCTTAAAGCATCCATAGCTCCATTTTTTTGGAAAATTTGGATGCCCCAAGGGGCTCAAACCCTTATCAAAACCTTGGGATTTAAATACCCATTAATACTTTCCTCTATAATCAATGTGGGATATGTGGTTACATATCATTCCCTATATCTCATTCATGAGGTTAATTTTATGAGATAATTTATGATTCAATTATTAATGGTTTTTAGTCATTCTTTTTGTGGTGTAAAGAACTTTTTGCAAAGTATCCAAAACCACTTGGGTCCACCTCAACCTACAGTTGAGGCCCATTTTAATTTCACATTAAACTCACCATAAAACCATTTTTTCCAACAAAATGAACATGAAATGATAATCATATAGCCTTATTTCAACTTAACATCTTCTTTATTCTTCTTTCGTTTAATTATCTTTCGACAACTTGATCTTTGCGTTTTATTTGTCACTTAATACACTATATATATTTTGGTCTATGAAATCATTGAAATGTTAAAATGAAAATAATTTGAACGAAATATAATATTCCATATACAAATGCAATATAAATTGAAATAACACATTTTTTTTTCTATAAATTTAAATATATATTTTTATCCCGTGCATAGCAGAGATAGATTGCTAGTATATCTAGGGGGTATTTGGTAAAACTTTTTTTCAACTTAAATAAGCTTTTGACTTAAATTAAGCTATATTGGTGTGTTTGGTACAACTTATAAGGCACAGATTATGACTTAATTTAAGCCATTTTCGGCTTATTTGTAAAAGTTGCTCCAAGGGCACTTAATTTTACAACTTAAGCGTGCAGCTGTTTTTGGAGGGACAAAATGACTTAAATGCCCCTCCAAAACTTAAGGAATAACGAAAATGCCACTATATAACCATACTTCTTTGTCTCATACCTAACTCTTCTCTTCTCCTCTCCTCTCAAACGGCGCTCTCCTCTTCTTCTCTCCTCTCGCTGCCGAACGACGAAACTACTCCACACATCGAAATCGTCGGAGATCGTCCCTGTTTTCCGTTGATCTCCACCAAAAAGTAAGATTTGAAACCTTAAACCCTATGTTTTGCTATATATAGATATACATATATTAAATATACACATCGATTTAGGGGTTTTTTTGGTTTTTCGTTGCTCTGTGTTCAAATCCATTAAGATTTGTGTTTGTTTTTGGTTTCTAGTTGCTCTCTCGCTCTCTCTCTCTAATCGATTTTGGTTTTTGGTTCATGTAGGCTTAGGATTTATGAGTTGATAAAGAGAAGAAGTAGGTGGGGGGCCTTAACAGATTTAAAACGATTTTTTTTTTTTAACACTGTTAAAAATGAAAAAAAAAAAAAAAAAAAAAAAAACTTACCACTCACCCAACTCCAGTTTTCATTACTTTATTCTGATTTCTAATCTTAAATTAAGAAATAACTTAACAAAGTTGTCCACTTTATCAAGTTATTGATCTGGAGATCACAATCTTTTCTGTCTGGAAAATAAAATTATTGATGACAATCAGAACAAGGTGAGTTCACATCTTGTGTAACAAAACACATTTAGTCAATAATCTCAATTAAATAAGTGATTACTGGTTAATTATAGGAAACATATTACATTAGTAGAATCTTTAAAAAACAATTACAAATCAATGAAAAAATTTATAAATATTAATAATTAAAATTATAAAAAAAATTCAAAATTTTACTGAGATGTAATTTATCCCTTAATTATATAAGAGAGTGTTGTTATCTTGTCAATTGTGCCCAAATACCCTTATTTAAGATTCTCTCCAACTGAATGGTCTTTATTAGGGAAGATTTTATGGTACACATATCCTCAGGGCCGGCCCTGGGCTAAGGCTAGTGAGGCGTGTGCCTAGGGCCCTAAAAATTAAGTCCAAAAAAAGGCCCCAAAATTCATTATCTTGTATTATATCAAAAATTTAAAATGGCCCAATTTTGTTTAATTAATTTAGGCCATTTTAAAATGTCTCAAAAGTTATATTTGGCCCAATTAATAAAAGGTCCAGTTAAAAAATATTTATAAATGTTAGTTGTTAGGCCAATTAAAAAAATAAAATATAAAATATATGTATATGTCTGTAGGACCCCTTTTTTTTTTTTTTTCTCTCTTTTTATGGTCCAATTATGTGTTTTTTAGTGATTTTTTTAAAATATTTTACACATTTTTATTTATTTATTTTGTAGATACATCTAATTTAGATACACTTAAAAACTATAATATTTGTGTTTTTTTTAATTAAAAAAAAAAAAAAAAGTTGCTAAATACAAAAAGTATAAAAAAATACGAATTGCAAACTCAGATAATTATTTTTTAAAATTCTAAACTAAACAGGGTGATTTTTATTTTTATTTTTTATGAATATCTAAAAGTCCCTGAAAATTTATTTCGCCTTAAGCTTCCGAAAACTCAGGGCCGGCCCTGCATATCCTGTATCATATATATTATGTTATGTATTTTTATGATACATGTTACATATTTTTCTTGATAAAATTTACATAATTTCAATTTTGTACCATAAAAATACATAACATGTATCACAAAAATATATAATACGAGTGCATATGATACACACTTTAACATTTACCATTAATGAAACAAAAATTCTCTAGACAACTAGGACCATTTTTTTGTCACTATTTTTGCCATTTCCATTCAAAGATAAATCAATTGTACAGTCCATATTCCTTTTTTTTTAGGTACATTGGAAAGATGCAGTCCATATTCAAATGTTGCCTGATGTGGGTACACTTAAAAAAATGAACTCGAGAAGAAAAAAAAAAATTGAGTTGCCATTTCATTTTTTGTTTTTTTTTTTTTTTGTTTTTTTGTTTTTTTTTTTTTTTTTTTCTTCCCAGTTTTGGGGTATTGGTGTAGAATGTTTGTTGGATTCTGTGACTGAATCTTCACTTTGTTGGAACTATAATCATTGTGGGAATCCAACCAATACCCATTTGTTAAAAACTCAATTTGTAACAAATACTGAATCTCAATCTTCACTTTGTTGGAACTATAATCTTCACTTTGTTACAATATTTTGGTCCAAGAATGAATTTCAATCGGCAAATTTCTAATGTGGCAAATATACTTCACTCCAAATGAAATTGGACACATATATATACACAAACATATACATGAAAAGGTTAAGGACGTGGTTTAAGCCTTTTTAAGGCTGATAAAGTGAATGGGAAGGAATGATTTGGGAGAGTGTGGGGGTGATGATAGCAGTACATGGTAAAAAGGAAAGGAAAAAGGAGGAGTTGGCGTGCTTAGGGAATGGAATGAAGGGCATAGTGTCGCTTTGGGGGGGGTTCAATACTCAATGTTCTAATTGTGTTTGATAACATGCCTCCCACTCCCAATTGTGTTTGATAGCATTCAACTACCTTTTTTTGTGGGTCTCATGTTGTTTGTTTGCTATTTCTAGCAGTGGCATTCCCTTCAAAATTGTTTGCTCTTTGAAGGGTCCCCCATTTTCTCACATGTGTTGGGATCATCCATTTCCAGGGTGGATGAGAGGAAGCAACTGGCAAGCCTTGGATTGTTAAAGTCAATAATGACAATAAATAAATGAAATGAAAAAGTAAAATAATAATTGTTAGGAATGAATTTCGCTAGTAAATTTATATACACGATGAATCTTATATTTACACATGACATATGTTTGTTGGATTCCTAGAATGAAATGGTATTAGTCACTGATTTTCTAAAAAATTGAAGATTCATTTATTATATTTTGGGGTATTGGTCACTGATAATGTTAGTTGGAACTATAATCATTGTTCGAGTCACTAATTTCTGGCTGATTATGTTTCTTTTCTTTTTTGAAGATTCAGTTTTACCTGTCCTAATGGATTTCATGTTTTTAAAACTGGTTTTGGACCAAAATATGGGCTTGAAAGGCATTGGATTATCTCGAACTTCTTAGTGCTTAGGTGTGAATGCCTTTATTAATTTTACCTTTCTCATTAAGAAATACCTTTATCTTCTCATTAAATTTGCCTTTACCTTGGAATAAGTGTAATTTTGAATTTTGTATAATGTGTGGTACAAGTAATATTATTAAAAATTCTTTAAAAAAAATAATATTTTTGTGAGTTTTCTTTTCCAGAAAAAAGGTTTTGCAAAATCCCTTCCCATTCTAAGCTCAAATCTTGAGCAATAATGATGAAATTTGAGAGAGACAAAGAAGCATGGGATGGAAAATCTCTGCCCATTGATGGAGATAGGAGAAAAAGTTGGAGGGGTTCCCGTGTGGGTTTGCTTTCTATGGATGCTCACCAACTCAACACTAATTAATATAAAATATATTATAATATCACTTTTAAATTTTTTAATAGTAAAATGATATAATAATATGTTCTTATTATAAATATTATATTTTGTGTGGTGATATATGCTATAAATATTTGTAATTCTCTTATAATTACAATATTAAGTAATTATGAATAGAACATAATTTAATCAATTGAGTTTAAAATGAAAGAAGTTTAATAATTTAATCAATTGAGTTTAACGTACATAACATTATTAAGATGAACTTAAGAAAATTTCTACCACTTACATAATTAAAAATGACTAAATAGTTAAGTGAGACCTACCTATATAAATCCAAATTATAATGTTGTCAGTTTTAACACCCAAATTTAATATAAAAATTCTACCATAAACTAAACTGAATGATTCGTAAATATAATTTTTTTTTAATTTTAATTCTACCTAAAGGCAAGTCTACAAGGACAATCACTTAGGGATCATTCTACCATGATTATTTTATTTTATTTTAATTCTTTCACTAGCGTAAATATAATTTTATTTATTTTATTTTAGTAATTCTTTATTTTATTTTATTTTTTTGGTCTTTATAGATTTGCCCTCCTCTTATTGAGGTAAGAAAGTGTGTTTTGAGGGGAAAGAGATAGAGTGAGTGTGTGTTTCAAAATCTGAATTATGAGAAAATAAGCTAGCGAGAAAGGACAGTGGGTGGGTGGTGCAGAGTTTTAGGTTTATTTTTTTATTTTATTTTATGTGTGGGGCTCTTAGGCTCATGTGTTTTTATTGTCTGTCACCTCACTCTAATTATGAAATTCATTTGAATATAATTTGACCTCAATTTTTTTCTTTTTTCTTTCAACAAATTAGATAAATTATATTTTAATCCATAAGAAGAATAATATTTTTTTTATATTTTTCAGTATTTTTATTAAAAAAATGTTACAGACTCGATAAATTTGAACATAATACGTATAAATTACAACTGTATTTTGATCTTAACAATATTTACACCGTGCCTTTAGGCACGGGTATACACTAGGGATAGCCTTAATTACAATTGTCCACGGGATGAATATTGTTAAGATCCTACCATTACAAATAGATTATCTAGGCACATTTATCTATCTAACTATATATTATATAAGCAAAAGCGAGTTTTTGTGAAGAGTTTTGTAAGAACTCCAAATTTTTATAATAAATTTGTGATTTTATTAAATTAAAAAAAAATTTAAATAGTGTTGAGATTACAATTATATTCTAATTCTAATATTATTTACACCGTGCCTAAAGGCACGGGCATACTCTAGTATATATATATAATAGGAGTGGGAAGGGGGTATCGGCAAAGTCGATCCTCTCATATACATTTTTTTATTATTTTATTTAATTTATTTTATAATATATATAATATAATATAATATATAAAATAACTAAAATATATTATTTAATGTACAAACACACAAAATATATAAAAAATATCTATATAATAAGGGAGGAAGGATTTTGAAAATGTATAAAATGTATGTGAGATACATTTAGGTTGAAAGGCTGAGATCAATTTTGATAAAGATGAATGGTTCGGATGATGATTTATTCCCGCCCTTCGCCCATACCCTATGTGCTCTCTCACTCTCCCACCTACCCACGTCTCCCCATTTCCTGCCTCCCCCCTCTCCTCCCTTCTCTCTCAATGCTCGCTGCGCCCAAGGTAGGGTTTCAGATTGAGAACTCTCTCCCCCTCTCCCCCCTTCTCTCTCAGTGTTCGTTGCTCGCAAGGTAGGGTTCCGATTGAGAACTGGTGTCCGAGTTGGCTCCTCTGTTCCACGACCAACTTCACCACCACCCCAGATTCTCTCCCCCTCTCCCCCCTTCTCTCTTTTTTGAAGAAATTGGAAAATGCAACAGAGAATCTGAAGCTATTTAAGACAGACATGTTGGAGTATGAAGGTATCTGTTCTGCCATTGCTGGCTGCATTGGTGTTATCCATCTTGCTTCTCCTAATCCTGAGGTAAGCTTATTATAATTATTATTTAAGATTAAAGGGTAAATATATTTCTCATTCCTGTAACTTAATTTTTAGTTTGATTCCAATTGTTTTAATTTCAACAATATTAACCTTAGATTTTAAATTCACAGTTTTAATTTACCCCTTTGTCTATATGAAAATGGTAGGTAGAATAACTTTAATTAATGCTACTGCTAATCATTGTTTAACTTTAATTAATGAAAATGGTAGGTAGATTGCCAATGTAGGTAGATTGCTTATGGTAGGTAGATTGCCAATGTAAAGCTTATAATGGTTGGGATTAGCACTCCTTGATGGAGTCAATTTTCCATTATGTCATGGATAAGATAATGGTTTACTTGGCCAAAGTGGGTTCCTCAATATATTTATCAAAAAAGAAAAAAAAAAAAAGAAAAAATTGGGTTCCTCAATATGACAACTTTGAAAATGGAGTAATAAGAGAATAGGATCCTTAGTTGGGTATAGAATAAGGTCTTCATTGTTGTTCTTAGTTGTTTTATATGCCATTGCCAACCATTAGTAATGGGGATTTTCTAGGTAAGTACTATGTAATTTCTGGAAATTGTTTTGAAATATTAGTTTCTTGAGTTGGAAGCCTCATTTAGGGTAAGCCAGTTTCCCTGGGTTTTTCCTTTGTGTTGCTGAGTGTTTGTTATCATTTGTGGGATGGTATTGGTATCATTAAGCTACCTTTCTATTTAATCCAGGTGGAATAAGCTAATCCAAAAGCCTTTTGAGGAGGGTGATGAGAGAGGATTAAAGTTGGTTCAATCAATCTTGAGGCCAATTATGTTAAGAAGAACAAAGTTTAGCACAGACCGAGAAGGCAGGTGAGCACATGGCTAAGAATGTAAATAGAAAGGACAATTTTATTTTTGCCTTTCTTTCCATATAGGCTCTTATCCCTTTTGCCTTTCTTTCCATATAGGCTCTTAATTTTTTATTTTTTTTGGTTTGCAGGCCAATTTTAATTCTCCCACCAGCAGATGTGCAGGTGATTTATTGTGAACTGACAGAAGCTGAAAAGATTTCTATGAAGCTCTATTTAGAAGATCCAAGGTTTATAATCTTGATTGATTTTGCTTATTGTGTTATCTTATAATGCATTTTGTATGTCAAATGTTAACTTGAATCGCTACAGGTGAAATTTCATCAATTTGTTGAGCAAGGACGGGTTCTCCATAAGTATGCTTCTATTTTGGAATTACTGTTACGTTTTCGACAGTGTTGTGATCATCCATTTCTTGAAATAATAATTTTTTATACATATGAATAAATAAGTAATGTAAATTGTGGGGAAAAAATAAATCCATTTATTTCAACTTAAAAAAAAAATCAAATAATAAATACATTACTTAAAATAAAAATTTTACGTTGTTTATATAGTGTGGAATAAGTCTTATATTAAATTACTAGCGTATGCCCGTGCCTAAAGGCACGGTGTAAATAATATTAAGATTAAAATGCAGTTATAAAAATATATTTAACAGACTATACTCTACGACAATTGTGTAAAGCTCTTTAGCGACAATTGTTTAAAGCTGATTTCAAGTTATTAATTTAGAAAATAAACACACATGTTTCAAGTTGTACGCATATGAATAAGTTGATTGAGTCGATTATATAGTTTTTTATATATTAAATTCAATATCTATCGAAGATAAGAATTAAATTCATCAATCTCAACCACAGCCGAGTGGTCGAAACCACCTCCATCGTATTCTACTGATCAGGTCGATTCTTCAAGTAATCCCAACACTATTTAAATTTATTTTTAATTTGATAAAATTACAAATTTAATATAAAATTTAATCCCAACACTATTTAAATTTAAATTTAACCCCATCACTATTTAAATTTAAATTTAAATTTAATTCCAACACTATTTAAATTTAAATTTAATCCCAACACTATTTAAATTTTTTTTTTAATCCCAACACTATTTAAATTTATTCCCAACGCTATTTAAATTTAATCCTAATACTATTTACATTTAGATTTAATCCCAACACTATTTAAATTTAAATTTAAATTTAATCCCAACACTGTTTAAATTTAATCCCAACACTATTTAAATTTAAATTTAACCCCAACACTATTTAAATTTAAATTTAATCCCAACACTATTTAAATTTATTTTTTAATCCCAACACTATTTAAATTTATTCCCCACACTATTTAAAGATAAAATCGACATGAAATCTGGGAAAAAGGCATATATTTTCTTCTTTGCTATATATTTTTCTGGGATAGCATATGACCCTGATATGTGACATAGAAGAAATAATTTTCCTAGCCGTTTAGTTGTGTTTCTGTTTTTAGTTTTTTTGAAAAGCGAAGACAATGAAAAATTCTAAAAATGGCCATAATTTTAATATTTATGATTATATATACATATGAATACTCGAATATTTTCATTTTCTGTCATCTGTTTTTCATTTTTGGAAAAATACCCAGAAATGTGACATAAAACTGGATAATTTTCCTACATAGCCCTGTTTGGTTATGCTTTTGTTTTCTTTGTTTTTCATGCTTTCAAAAAAAAAAAAGAACAATGAAATGTTAAAATAAAAAATAAAATAAAATAAGTGAATTTTTTCATTGCTAAGCAAAAACGATTTACGAAAATTCGAAAAATAATTCCTAAAAAGTGGGTTTTGTTCATTACAAAAATTTAATTAAATCAAAAATAGTTCACCAACCAACCTTTTTATGTTTGTTCAAAAAACAAAACACCAACCTTTTTACCTGTTTTCAGAAAACAAAAATAGAAAATGAAAACAGAAACAGGCCTAACTAAAGTTTTCATAATTGGAAGAAATGAACCCAAGTCAAGAAAGGAACAAAACATAATGTCGGTACTCAAGTACAAATAGAAAACTCAATACACTGGCCTATTGTGGATTATAAAAAGACCCAAGTGCAAATACTTCAGTAAAATTAAAAGCAAAGGACCTACATATTTTGTTGCCATTCCTACATTGCACTGGTTTGTATTGGTTTTACTATTAACAAAAAGAAAATGCAATAAAAGAAGAAAAGTGGGTGTGAAATGGCACTTGCAGTTGACTAATAAAGGTTTAAGTAAGATTCCACCTAAGAAAGGAACATAAGCCCATTTGTCATCTTCTTCCAATGAAAACAGAAGCCCAGTTGACCTACATATTTTCTGTTTTTTGTTTTATATTTCAAATTCACAACATTTAACTGTTAAGTAACACAATCAGCTAGAGTATTAAGATGGTAAATAGTATAACAATCTACCTACTGTCCCCTTTGAAGTCAGTGGAGACCACATCGTCTTCGGTGAACCCCAAAATACCCTTGAGTTTGCCCTCAGATTTCTCCCTAAAATTAACCAAGAAAGAATAAAAGACCTCGTCACATGCTAATCAAGAGTTGGCAGCCAAAGAAATTTGATACAACTATGCAAATCTCAATTTGCCAATCTAATATACTGCATAATGAGGTGAATTTGAAGGAAATCTGAATACTCACTTGATAGCATCTTTGATTTGATAGCATCTTTGATTTGCTGGTATGTAGCTGCCTTCTCAAGCCTCGCAGTGGGGTCCACAACTGAAACATCCATAATTGGAACTCGGAAGGCCATTCCGGTCAACTGAAGCAATTTTTGACAGCATGTTTGGTTCTTGAACCTGTGAAGAGGATCATCTGGGAATCATTTAGTGATTTTAAAAATAACTGTTTGGTTCTTGACAGCATGTTTGGTTCTTGAACCTGTTTTCAAAAATAACTCAAACAATGATCATTAGGCGAATCATTTAGTGATTTTAAAATTTGAGTAATGAGAAAGACTCAAAAAACTGTGATCTAAGACTCAAATGTTGATCAGCAGATTTATAAAGAATCCCAAAGATGAAACCAGAAATGATGATAAACAGAAATGAACCCAAGTCATGGATTTCAAAGCAAACTCAAACTTCAACCTGACTAAGCAAGATGTACAAAAATCAACAACAATGACAGAGATAGTGTTACATTCAAATCAAACTTCAATGATCATTGTACGCAGACAACTAAATCAACCCGATAACAATGATAGAGAATAGTGTTATATTCAATTCAAACTTTGATCACTGATCTTTGAATGCAGACAACCAAATCAACACATTTATAAAATCTAACCGATGCATAAAATCAACAACAATGACAGAGACAATAGTGTTGTATTCGATTCAAACTTTGATCACAGATCAATGATGCAGACAACTAAATCAACCCAATTATACATATCAAAAAACATTTCCATCAGAACAAAAAAATATTTAAAAAAACAAAAATACAAATAGGAAATTAAATCAAACCTTCAAGTGGGCAGCAGCCTTTTCCTTATCAGTGAAAACTCCAGTAGACTCCACAACGAAATAGGCTCCGGTTTCGCCCCATGGGATTTCATCAGGGTTCCTAAAAATACATAAAAAAAAAAATTAAAACTTTTCATTTAAATATACTCTGATTCAAAAAAATTGCAACAAAATTGAGAGAATAAAGGGCATAATTACCTGACTCCGAAAACAACGACTTGTTTCTCGCCAAGAAGGTGTTTTTGAGTCCTTGACCCTGACATCATGATGCTTCCATTGTCCATGAACACTGTCGTACTTGAACATGTATGTCTTCACAACACATCACAGATTCACAATGATTAGTTTCAAACCCAAAAAACAAAGACTCAATAATAAACCAACAAAATCTCACAAACCTCACATCTCTCAAACATTGAATAAACAGTCAAAAACCCAGAAATCGCACATTCACAAATACAAACCTAAAAATTTTACAATCCTGCTTCAATTCGATTCAACAAATACAACTTTTCAAAAAATTTTTTGAAGAATGCTCCATGAAATTCTAAACAAACCCCAAGAATTCTAAATAAACTACAGACTACCTGAATTACTGCCACATTGGAAACACATATTCAGTTTAAGTAATTAACTCTTTCAAAAAATAAAAGTACTATTACCAAACACAAAATTTTCATTTATGGAACAGATATTGCAAGAAGAGAACACAATGTAAAATCTAAAAAACACCCAATAAAACAATAACAAAAAGGCAAAGTTGTAAGCAACAACTTAAAATTAGAACCCCAAAAAAACAGATGAACAGATGAAAGAATGTTGAAAAGAAATTTGTAATGGATGATTGATGAACACCTAATCCCAAGAGTATTTTCAAAATTGTAATGCTGAAAATAATATTGAAAATCATGAACACCTAATACTCTTGAAATCCCAAGAGTATTACAATTCTATTAAGTATCATGAAACACCTAATCATCCCAATCATCCCAAGAGTAGCTGAATAGATTAAGTAAAAATTGTAATGAACACCTAATACTCTTGAAAATCATCCATTACAATTCTAAAATTTCAACATACTGAAAATTCATCAACAAAAAGAACCAAAAACAAAACAATTAATGATAATAGGCAAAACTCATAAAGCCGTAACCTGATAAATACCTGATATTACCAAATCTTCTCGTACTCAGCTCCAACAAAGATTGTAGAAAGAAAAATAAATTGTGTAATCATCAGGTTAGATGTGGAAATACTAATCTCTATACTAAGAGCATCTCCAACCCTAGTCTCTTTTTTTCATCAAATTTTAGAGAAATTTTGGTTAACTGAGATACAAATAAGAGCAGGATCACTATACTAAGAGCATCTCCAACCCTAGTCTCTTTTTTTCATCAAATTTTAAAAAATTTTGGTTAAAAGCTTGATCTAATATGGAACACTCAAACCTTACTCTCTTTTATTTCATCAAATCTTTCTAAAAAAATCCAAACCTATCCTAAAGATCTGTTTTAACCATTTTTAATGAAAGAAACACATATCCAATAATTACTCTTTTTGAAATTTCATTAAAATATGACTGTTGAATATATATATTTTTTTTTTGATAACTCAGGCATCCCCAACCCGCTGATTTTAAGGGAAGCCAGGACTAATCCTGAGGGCCCTGAAGTTAACGACCGGGCAAACCTCCAGTGGCCCCAAGGGGTGACTCGAACTCGAGACCTGTGGATTTTATCCTCCAGACTTTACCATTCGGTCACTTGCCTTGGGGTTTGACTGTTGAATATTTGGTGAAATTTTTTTACAAATCCCTTGATTTGATTTAGATTTGATGAATGGAGTTTCACCGTCAACTGCAAAAGTTCATTTCAACCAAAAACTTTCAGTTTTAATAACCATTTGATAGGCTAGCTATTAAATTGTGTAATCATCAGGTTAGATGTGGAAATACTAATCATCAATGTAAAAGGAATACATCTTGAAATAATAGTTATAACTCGCTAGGTTAGATGTGGAAATACTTATTCATGATGTTTCACAAAAGCTTTACTTGATATAAACTAAAGAAATTTAGAAAGTAGTGTATGTAAGCATAAAATTTCATTACTAAACCAAAAACAAACCTGGCTGCCAATTTATATAGTACAGTTCTTAGTGAAAGTAATTACACATAAAATAGAAAGCTTGTTCTTGGTGAAAGTAATTACATAGTATGTGCCAATTATAAGTACAGTTCAATGAGATAAACAAAGGTAAAGAACTCACAAAAAGCCTTGGTTTTCGATACTTCAAGCATTGCTGCATGGGAAAAAAATCAAGTATATCATACATAACTTCTTACAGAACATTGAAGATGACAATGAAAAAAGAATGTAGACTTGCATTTAGTGTTCTCAATGATCCAGTCCCAATAAAAAGAAAGCATTTTTATAAGAATAGATAGATATTAATGCTATAAAAAAAACAATTATGTTAGTTAGATATCCTTTCAGGTGTTTCGTAATTAGATCCTAAAATGATATTATCATCCAGTATGTTGTGTTTCTTGATGAAACATTATGACATTTCAAGGTCTGTGCCTGCCAAGTTATCAACAATCTAGATTGGCTGATTTATTAGAGAAATATGAATCATCAGGGGAAAGAAATACATGTGATGATCATAACACACTAAGCATCCCAAAAAGGAAGGTAATCTTTATGTGTACATCGATAAAAGTGTTTCAGAGCATAGAAATTCAAGAATTCATTTCCAACAATCTTTATGTGTACATCGATAAGCATCCCAAACCCCATGACACGCAGAATTCATTTCCAATAATAATAATACACCTTAAAATGCAAGCAAGATTACCATCATTACATCACCACATTACCCAAACTCCCATTTCACAGTAACTTCCTATGGCAAAAATAAAGAACCATGAATGCCCTACTAAATATGACAAATGACAGCTCAAAAGTGTGTCTTGAAAACACAGATTAGATTTTTAAGAATTTAAAAACCGAATTCCAACAAAGATGAATGCAACTTTATTCAAGATCCACAATTTTACTGATTCAAACCATCCTTAGGTTAAGAAAAGTGTGAATACAAAGCCTTTCTTTGCCAACCAAACAGAAATTAAACAAAACAGAGCCCTACGCAAGCCTTGTTTGCCACCATTTCACAGCAAAATACACCTGTCTTAGATGTATCTAACCTAGAGAGTTTATAACTATTATTTCAAGATGTAATAGCTAAGCTGATGATTACACAATTTTGATGATTAGTATTTCCACATCTAATATAGCGACCCCGGTCTTTATCCCATTTGATTATTGTATCCGGACTTACGTTCCGTGGATTCCGCTGTTATATTTGTTGTATTATGGTTGTTGTCGTCCTATATTTTCTTATTTTGGAGTTATAGGATGTGTTGGGCGGGTTTGGAACAGGTTGGTTGAGCTTAGGAACCAAAACTAGTTGCCCAGATTTTAGCTTGTCCGCTCGAGCGGGGGTTTTGGCGCTCGAGCGGGAAAAACACCCATCCAGTATTTCTTGTGCAGGGTTGGACGCTCGAGCGGGAGTTGGGCCGCTAGAGCGGGAGTGTGTGAGTGACGCTCGAGCGGGGACTTGGACGCTCGAGCGGGACCTGGTTTGTCGAGATGCTGGAGTGTGCATCGCGCTCGAGCGTGGGATTTTCCGCTCGAGCGGGAGTCTATGAGTGTCCGCTCGAGCGGGGGTTTGTCCGCTCGAGCGGGGCGGCTGAGTATAAAATCGTATTTTAGCGTTTTAAAGCAGTTTTTCAGCCCCTTTCAGGTTATAAAACCCTAGATTACGAGTTCTCTCTCTCCCAACTCTTCTTCTCTCTTAGGATTGATCTATTTAGAGTGTGTATCTACCCTAGTTCCTTCATTAAAAAGGTAGAGTGGGTCGAGGGCTTCCATTTAATCTGAACGGTTGTTGATTTGGAGCACTTTGGAGTTTGGGCTATCATCTCCGTCTTCTTGTTTTTGGGTTCTTGCTTCGAGGTAGGGATTTCCTACTCCATTTATACGCTTTAATCCTAAGTGTTGGTATTTTGGTATGTGGGGGGTAGTTTGGTATTTTTGGGAGAAACCTTAGGGTTTTGGCTTAGATTAATTTGTATAATTAATTTAAGGGAAAAATGTAGAATTCATGAAGTTGGGGAAATTATGAGATTAATGATATAGTTGGGTAGTTTAAATACTTACCTATGAGAATGTTGATTTTACATTCATTGTTGTATTAATTTCTTGTTTAGAAATAACTGTTTTGGGCTATCGGTGGAGGATAGTCGTGATTGTTGTAGACCTTGCATGTGGCTTAGGTATAACTGGAATTAAGTCACTTATGTTGACTGTTGAATTAATACAGAACATTACTTGTATTGATTATATGTTGTATATGGCAATTGTGTGTTTCATTGCATATGCATGTTGTTTGGAGAAGATAGGGGATGAACTCCACGGTTTAGGGAAGATAGGGGATGTACCTCTAAACCGGATTTTGTTTGGGAGGAGATAGGGGATGGACTCCATTAGCATCACTTTTATGTGTGCTTATTTATATTGAAGTGTTTTATTGTTTGGGAGGAGATAGGGGATGGACTCCAGTAGCATCACTTATGTGTGTGCTTAATTATAATAGAAATATTTCTATTTGTTGTTGATATGATACATCAATATAATGTGTATCAGTTGGAAGTATGGAAGTGTTGTGGTTTGAGCTTTAGTCTCATTTATTTTTGTGACATCTGGATCACTATGATAGTTGGCCAGGTTCTGAGCCATAATGATATAATTGAAAAGTTGAATAAATATTGGAAAATGAAAGGTGTCATAGACAATATGTCATAGACAATGTAGACATTCGTGTCATGAAATTGGAAATTGATTATCTTATGTTAACCATGTATCAGATGCTAATGCTTTAGTTAATTCTTATGCTTGGTTTAGTATTTCTCTACTGGGCTGTGGCTCACCCTATATGGGAACTTTATTTTTCAGGTTCAGGTGGTTCACTCCCTCCAAGGACTTAGCTTGTGAGGAATTGAATTTGAAGACTTGTTTTATTTTTATTTGGTTTATTTGAAAAATGTAATCCTTCAAGCCTAGGGCTTTATCTGTTTTGAGTTAGAACTCAGTAAATTGTATCCAAGTGTTGGCTTGGCAAGATGTAAGCCCGTAGGGCATTTATTATGGTATTTTATTTCGTAAGACTCTGATGACTGATGTAATAAATAATGTTTTCTTTTAATAATGCATGTTTTGGTTTTATATTTAATGGGTTGAATTTTGAGGGCGTTACATCTAACCTGATGATTACACAATTTAATAGCTAGCCTATCAAATGGTTATTAAAACTGAAAGTTTTTGGTTGAAATGAACTTTTGCAGTTGACGGTGAAACTCCCTTTTGCAATAATTATTCAGCCATTCCATAATAAATCAACATAAATCAAATTAATTAATTAATAATAATAATAATATTAAATTAATAAATAAAGCTCTTAGATCTGGGAATAAGAACCAACGCCATAGACACTGCCCAATTCAAAGCTCTTAGATCTGGGTATGTTCCCTCCATTGGAAGAATTGCTCTCAATCCTTAGCTTTGAATCAAAATTCTAATAATTTAATATAAGACTTATTCCACACTATATAAACAACGTAAAATTTTTATTTTAAGTAATGTATTTATTATTTATTTATTTATTTTTAAGTTGAAATAAATGGATTTATTTTTTCCCCACAATTTACATTACTTATTTATTCATATGTATAAAAAATTATTATTTCAAGAAATGGATGATCACAACACTATCGAAAACGTAACAGTAATTCCAAAATAGAAGCATACTTATGGAGAACCCGTCCTTGCTCAACAAATTGATGAAATTTCACCTGTAGCGATTCAAGTTAACATTTGACATACAAAATGCATTATAAGATAACACAATAAGCAAAATCAATCAAGATTATAAACCTTGGATCTTCTAAATAGAGCTTCATAGAAATCTTTTCAGCTTCTGTTAGTTCACAATAAATCACCTGCACATCTGCTGGTGGGAGAATTAAAATTGGCCTGCAAACCAAAAAAAATAAAAAAATTAAGAGCCTATATGGAAAGAAAGACAAAAGGGATAAGAGCCTATATGGAAAGAAAGGCAAAAATAAAATTGTCCTTTCTATTTACATTCTTAGCCATGTGCTCACCTGCCTTCTCGGTCTGTGCTAAACTTTGTTCTTCTTAACATAATTGGCCTCAAGATTGATTGAACCAACTTTAATCCTCTCTCATCACCTTCCTCAAAAGGCTTTTGGATTAGCTTATTCCACCTGGATTAAATAGAAAGGTAGCTTAATGATACCAATACCATCCCACAAATGATAACAAACACTCAGCAACACAAAGGAAAAACCCAGGGAAACTGGCTTACCCTAAATGAGGCTTCCAACTCAAGAAACTAATATTTCAAAACAATTTCCAGAAATTACATAGTACTTACCTAGAAAATCCCCATTACTAATGGTTGGCAATGGCATATAAAACAACGAAGAACAACAATGAAGACCTTATTCTATACCCAACTAAGGATCCTATTCTCTTATTACTCCATTTTCAAAGTTGTCATATTGAGGAACCCAATTTTTTCTTTTTTTTTTTCTTTTTTGATAAATATATTGAGGAACCCACTTTGGCCAAGTAAACCATTATCTTATCCATGACATAATGGAAAATTGACTCCATCAAGGAGTGCTAATCCCAACCATTATAAGCTTTACATTGGCAATCTACCTACCATAAGCAATCTACCTACATTGGCAATCTACCTACCATTTTCCACTACTAAAAATCGGACTTTTTGCGACGGTGTCAAACGTCGCAAAAGGTCCATATATCGTCGCAAAACACTTTTTGCGACAGAGCAGCGACGGAAAATGGGGGGTGGCGGAAAGGGGCGTGACAAAAAGTATTTGAGACGGTTACAAACCGTTGCTTTCTTGTAACGACGGCTAATCAATATTTTTTGCAACGGTTTCGCCTGACACAAAAAAGGGGAAAAAACGGCATTTTTAGTAACGATGTTGATTGCCGTCGCAAAAAACCTTTTGTAGCGACGGTATTTGCCGTTGCAAAAAGTATTATTAGCGACGGTCTAAAACGTCGCCAAAAAAGTAGTATTAAGTTAACATCATATTGGCAACAGTTTAAACCGTCACAAAAGATTTATTTGCGACAGTTTCAACTGTCGCAAAAGATTAGAACTAATATGTATATGCGACAAGTTAACCCGTCGCTAATAAAATATAAGGAAATGAGAATTACATTAGTGACGGTTTATTATTGTCGCAATAAAATTATTTTTTATAAAATCATATTTTATTAAATATTCCTTATACAAATTATTAATATTTTCTAAAATACATCCACATCCACATCCATATCCACATCCACATCCACATCCAAATTCACATTCAAAAAATCATATACCAAGAATAATATATGTACCTTATAACAATTGTCAACCAAATATTCTTTACAAAAATATATAAAATAATCTCTAACAATACTAATAATTTTTGATATTCAAGAACTCAAATTTTTAGTATCGACAATAGAAATAAAAAAATAAAAACAGATATAGTGTAGCTTGTTTTGATATCAATAGTAAGCTCCCATATCGATATGCAAAGATATCACGTACTCAAAAGGTTTGCATCTGCAAAAAGAAAAAAAAAAAAAAAAAAAATCATCATTTACAACATAATTATTTTCAAACTTACAGAAAATGTAAAAATTTGATATTTTTTTTCAAAAAATAAATAAGTAAATAAGATTGTAAATTCTAATATCGATATGCGAAGATATCATCACGTACTCAAAAGGGTTGCACCTGCAAAAAAAAACCAAAAAAAAAAATCATTTACAATATAATTAATTTCAAGCTTACAGAAAATGTAAAACATTTGATATTTATTTCAATAAATAAATAAATAAGATTGTAACATATACATGAATCGAGCGCCACACAATGTATCTTCCCACAGCTTCTCTAACTGTTCTTAAACATCGGGATGTTGTTTCCAAAACAACGTTCGGCTTGTTCGCTTTTAAAACAAAAACTTTGCAATATTCAGGCCCAATTGGAACTCCATCAATTTCACACAACGGATCAACACTATCCCTCCGCCAATTGGTATTACAGAACTTTCCAAAGAAACTTTAATTACATCCTACAATGATGATAATACTATTAAAAACAGGCAATGATTGTACACATTGAGCTATAATCTAACAATAATCGAATAAACACAAAAAGAGTTTGTAAAGAAGAAGTTTTGGACAGTATTGCAAAGCATGGTAAAAACTAAAAGTTATGATTGTAACACCTGTCATTTAGATTCCTAGATAGCTTGCAATTTTTTTTTGGAAAGAATAGGGTGATGGAGAAGTATGAAAGCCTCTTTTTTCTTTCAATTTATTGATTTATTTTTTGGCAGAGGAAGAAACCAGAAGCAATTAACAACCATTTTTGAAAACCACTTTTTTTATCATCCCACCCACCAAGTTAAGCAGATAAAATAAAACAGATACTATTACTGTACCATGAGTCATGTAGTGATGACTTCCAAAAGGTAGACATTACTACATTAGTAGTGTAATGTGAGGTTAGAAGTGATAATTACCAATGAAATGAAAGAATGCAAGCTAATTAATGTCATCTAATCATGATATTTATTAAAAGCAAGCTCCATTTTCAATTCAAAAGGAAGTAATAACATTCATATTTATTTCTAATCGAAACAATTTGATTTCTTGATCAATATAAAAAACATAAGAAACAGTAAGCATTACTCACATATCCAACTCGCCATTCCATCATTCCATAAGCTTTAGAAAACGAAAAAATGTTGACTATGTGATTGCTCTCCATGCACGAGTGTTTGAGGCCATCATACATAAAGTACCTGCACATGTAATTCTTAATACTCCTACATACCTCTGTATTCTTCCCAAGAACAAATGAAAATATAACCAAGTCATATTCTAGAAAACTGAGCAAACAGTAGAATTAATAGCAAATAACCTTTAAAGTGCAACAGAATGATAAAAGAGTACCCAACCAACAATCCATTTTTTATCCCCTTTTTCGTAAGTAACAAGTCATTTTTAGTGTTTGAACTTTTATATTTTAAATGCAAAATGCATGATGATTATTAGATATACTCCAGTTGCAAACTTCCCATTTCTTGAATAATTTATTATGTATATGATATGATGAATTGGTAGCATGAGACATAGTAACTATGCTGGATCTTCTACTTATTTTTTGGCCTGAGATCAGTGATGTCAAACCATTGTGTACATAATGACCAGGGACTACACAAAATGACAGAGAAGCAGCATCTGCAGAGAGAGAGAGAGAGAGAGAGAGAGAGAGAAGAAGAAGAAGAAGAAGAAGAAGAAGAAAAAGAAGAAAAAGACTTTCAAACTCTACTAGAGTAAAAGCCTAAAAGGTTATGCATAGTGACATGAGATTCAGGAAAATTATTCCAGTGCTTATTTCAAACTTTAGCAGGGTAAAGTCTACAAGGTTATGCATAATGGCATGAGATTCAGGAAAATTATTCCAGACAATCTATTCTAACACCACATCCATATATAGTTGTACAAAAAAATAGTAATTTTGAAACACATCTAAAACTACTATTTTATGTTGTCCCCTTCAAAACAAAAGGATTCTTCTCTTTGCTGATATTTAAAACTATTACTGTGTCTCTTTTTTTGCTAAGGTTCTTTCCTCCCACCCCTACAAAAAATTTCTTGCATGTCCCTTATTCTACAGTCCTCACCTCATGTTGATTTTTTTTTCTTTTCTATTAATAGAAAAAAAAAAACTTTCTAATCATTTTTACATTATAATTACAAAATTTATTATTACAAGCCAACGGTATTACTTCTACATTAAGTCATGCCCTGATGCCACATTGGAAGTTCAAAGCTATGATGAATTATGTTATAATAAAAGCTCAGGGGAATGAATTAGAAACCTGCACCCTTGTATCTATAACACAAACCAATAATAAGCTCCAGCACTATTGTATTTATAATACGAAATCGGCAACAAGCTCTATTATGCACTCGTCCTTGATGAAATAATCACATTCACAATAGATATATACATTTCATATTTAACTCATGAATTCAACATCTTTTTGTTATTAAAAAAATTAGCAATATCATCAAACAAGGTAAAACGATTTACATTAGAAAGCAGAATAATATCAAGTGTTCAGAAATAAGAAAAAATATACTTACTCATATGTACTATCTACAACAAGCCAACATCTTGCATCCCTACAGAGATCTGGAATCCTCTACTCAAAAAAAGAAAAAGAAAATAAAACACCAAGTTAGGGATTCAATAAAAAATTTTAAGACAAGTAGAGAAAAATAGTTTTCTCAACTCAGTTAGCAACAAGTATCAGGATGGCTCTTTTTTTTTTGTTTGTTTTGGTACGTGCTTCAGGATTGGTCCTGATTCCAATAATAAGTGTGCGCGTTTATGTTTATGTATGCATTTATGTACTTATCAAAAAAAAAAAAAAAATGTTTACATATATGCACAGAGAGAGAAAGAGAGAGACCTTGAGAAGAGGCAGTGGAATGTAAGTTCCGGATGGATTTCCAGGATTAACGACAGTAACAAGCTTGGGGTTAGTTTTCCGCAAAGTCTTTTCTAGCCAGTCTGAAAAGCAAAATATCTGATAAATGATCAACAAAAAACTATGTGGTGTTTTGTTTGATATGCCCTGTACCTTAATTAAATCAAATAAAAATTATTTCTCCAATACTCTCTTACAACAGAGAGTTAAGGGCTTTAATACTTCACCATAGATACACTAGTATATCAAAAACCATTGTAAGATGAAAAGAGAAAAACTTTTAAAGGAGAAGATGATTAAAATAAAAAGAAAAATAAAATACAAGATATTCAAGTAATGGAAAATCACCAACAAAGTTTTCCATCAAAATTGAAAACAAATTAAATTCAAGATATTAGCATTTCATTTTTTGCTACTAGTCTTTGGGTCCACGATACTATAGTAATTAAAATGGGCTTCCATAAGCATTTTCAAAGTCACCAGCCTGCTTTAGCACCACCAGATGAAACCATAGGCTTAAGGCAATTAATCAATTAGGAAAGTGCCCAATTCTCAATATAAACATAATTCAGCAATCATTGTTTGTTGCAGAAACACTCCCATCAAATAACAAAATTATATTTTTATACATGCAATTTATGTTGTTCAGCAAGAATCTGGCACAGAATACTCAACAAGATTCCTTGAGAAATTGACAAGGAAAAAGAACTATGATATTTTTTAGGTCATGCACAATGCAAACTTCATACCTGCATCGGGATGAAGTGTCTTTGGATTACCAGGACCCACCAGAATGTTAGTAACACCTGTCATCTGGAATGACATGTACACATTGAAGTAGTATGGTGAAAACATAACTACAGAATCCCCAGCATCACACAATGTGAGAACTAAATTCACAAATGCTTGTAATGAAAATGGGTAAAAGCTTTTTTTAGAATTTATGAAGGATGGATGGGTGAAAACTTCTATGTTTTAAACTTCATGAGATTAATATTCATCCTATACTAAGCAAACACTGAACATTTAAGTATCAAAACGGACTTTTAAATGAAGGCAAGGAAGGCCATCGCATTAGACATATGTGGAATTCTTCTTTCTTTTCTTTTTTTCAATTTTTTTGGTAAGTATGGAAATCTATTTTTTCAATCAAGAAAATTAACAAAAGAAAACAGAATGCAACATTGCAATGTGTAAAGAAAGAATATTGCATAGTATGCAAGCATGTAAACATTTTGTGATCCTCCATACATCGTCATGCCAGATATTACCAATCAGGATAAGACTATAAACACCAGAAGGAAAATGTGGCAACCTTAGGCATATTTATCTGCTTGTTCTTAGGGAAATTATGACTCATAAACACCCAATGTGCATACTACTCAAAAGGTCACAATTTTCTGTTCTGAAGGGCAATGACCTTATTATGAATTTAAATAAATATGATTTCCTAAAACTTAGCAAGAAGGACACCAATAAGATAAAAATGCATCTGAAAATAGTGACTACGAGAAACCAAAACAAGTGTAAAAGCCAGCACATATGCATAATGAGGCAATGACATAGCTTTATGTTGGCCTTCTCACTCCTCAACATGTTCCCACGTAAATTAAAAACCAACATTGAGAGCACAAATTGGCCAGACACATTTGTTATTTTTACTAGGTCAAAATAAAAAAACAAATAGACAGCATGCATGGTCACCTGATTTGCCCCTGCAGTAACCATCACTGAAGATTTATGTAAGTTGTTTTCTTGACGCAGCTGCAAAACAAAAGAAAAATAATTTGATCATAAGAAGCCAGTAGAAAAAATAATATATATATATCAGTTGCTCAGTGATACAGCCAAAAACTGATATCAGATTATGTTGCAACCTACAAACCCATATACAAGGAACTAAATTAGAATGTGGTATGATAGGGATAGTCTTTTGTATATCAAACTATTTGAACTTCAGGTTTTCTAAATGTGAGTGAAATTTTCTTTTAACAACTAGACATCTAATAAAATGTATTATTTTTAAGACTAATCATGTAAAAATAGATTTCTAGGAGATATCCCAATTTTTTCTTTTACATTTAGTTGCCAAAATACTCTCTTTATATTTGCTTCGATTAGAAATAAATATGAATGTTATTACTTCCTTTTGAATTGAAAATGGAGCTTGCTTTTAATAAATATCATGATTAGATGACATTAATAAGCTTGCATTCTTTCATTTCATTGGTAATTATCACTTCTAACCTCACATTACACTACTAATGTAGTAATGTCTACCTTTTGGAAGTCATCACTACATGACTCATGGTACAGTAATAGTATTTGTTTTATTTTATTTGCTTAACATGGTGGGTGGGATGATAAAAAAAGTGGTTTTCAAAAATGGTTGTTAATTGCTTCTGGTTTCTTCCTCTGCCAAAAAATAAATCAATCAATTGAAAGAAAAAAAGAGGTTTTCATACTTCTCCATCACCATATTCTTTCCAAAAAAAATTGCAAGCTATCTAGGAATCTAAATGACAGGTGTTACAATCATATCTTTTAGTTTTTACCATGCTTTGCAATATCAAGACATGTTCCTCAATATTTTGTTTGAGAAATTATATCAGGCACAACAAATACTAGACAACTACTATTCATATGTCCTACTCATATACCTTAACTGATGTTAGCCAACTTAAAGTTGCAACTCATATTTCCTTTGGATTTTAATTCATTATAGAGGGCATATTATAGATATCAAAACTGGAAGTAACCCATCAAGTTTGGTTTATTTAGTTCATCGGGTGATTCTACAAGCACAGAGTACTGCTGCATTCATCAAATATACTCACCACAAATACATTGTGTATATATTTCCCAAAAAATCAACCTTCCCAAAATCAACCTTCCAGCCAATACATTATGTATATATTAGGTATAGTTGCGATTATATCAAATCTATAATATATACACAAGGAAAATGCTATAAGCCCCAAATTTCCTACCAAATGTCTCACATGGGTGTGGGACCCACAAAAAAGTAGACCCTACACCTATGTGAGACATTTGGTCATTCATTTGGTAGAAAATTTTGTATCCCTAACCCTAACATTACTCTATACAATATATTTCTATAATATATACGATACATTCTCACACTATCTCCCACCAAGAAGACCCTTTAGCATAGTTTAGGCCTACAGGACCTGTCATAAATTTGGCAATCCTGTCTATCTTCCGGTTGCCTGACTTAACTAGTACTAAAGAAAATCAACCTTCCCAAAAGCTATTTACCATGAGATAATTTTGAATTTTTTTTGTCAATTTTTTTTTTTTTTTTTTAAAAAACTCACTCTTCTAGAGTCAATGACTCTCAACGACTTTAACAAGTCATTTTTTTTATAAGTAATTTTTCCATATTGATATATACCTAAAACACATCTTGAATGATTGAATTCCCAAGAAAATTTTCACTTGTCCAATTATAAACTACAACCATGATGCAAGATATCATTAAGGAATCATCTAAGATTGAAAGAGAGTAACAGGTATACCCAAAGGTTATCCTTAGGTACAGGGGAGATTCCACCATAAATCTTTTGAATGAACACACCGTGGTGAAAGGATTCTTAATAAATAAATCACTAATGCAAAATAAATAACAAGTGAATCCAAGGAGACATCAAGCAAGTGGACATGCGGAAGAGGTGTAAGCACCAACAATAGATGAAAGTTTAGTGTTTTTGTGAATGTTTCTTCTTGTTGCTATGGTTTGTGCTTAGTGATAAGAACATTAAGCCCTTGTTTGGCATCATCTAAAATAGATATATATATACACACATCCAATTTTCGTACAAAGCAAACACACACCAACACAAAATCAATTTTCGCACAAATCAAACACACACCAACAGAAAATCAATTTTCTCACAAATCAAACACACACACCAACACAAATTCTTGAACTGTTTTATTCTTAATGAAAAGAGTTTCAATGAATTGATGAGCAGGGAGAAACAGACGATAGAAGGCCAGAGGAGAGCAGAGGAAAGCAAAGAAAGGCTATACCTGGATGCCGGAGGGAAAACCAGAGTGACGATGTTGTTGTTGCTGCAAGAGAGACGGTGCTGCAGACGCTGTTGTTGCTGCTGCAAGAGAGACAGAACGACGACTGGGTGAGAGGGAGGGTCTGCGTGAGTAAAAGCGAAAGAAAAGAAGAGGGTTACCTAGACGCTGTTGTTGCCGCTGCAAGAGAGATAGAGTGACGACTGGGTGAGAGGGAGGGTGAGAGGGAGGGAGAGAGTAGTGAGATTAGGTGAGATAAGGGTAGAGTATCGAAGGGAGAGAGCAATGTTTTTTTTTTTTTTTGATCCCAATAGATTACAGAGAATTTGGGGATATCGGGAAAGAGGGAGAGTGGGAGAGGATTTTGGCGCGAATTCAGGAATAACTATTTGCGACGATATTAAGGCCTGTCGTGAGTGAATGAAAAAAAAAAAAAATGCGACGGATTGCCAAAAGGGCGTTGCAAAAAAAAAAAAAAAAAATTTAACCAGAAAAATTTTACAACGTTTAACATACCGTCGCATATAACCTTACTTTTTGCCACGGGCTTAGTTTTTCCGTCGCAACAAAAATAATTTTGCGACGTCATTAAGTGCCGTCGCAAAAACCCGTTTTTTGCGACGGCATTTAAACTGTCACAAATAGTTTCGTGTCAAATGCCCCTTTTTCTAGTAGTGTTCATTAATTAAAGTTAAACAATGATTAGCAATAGCATTAATTAAAGTTATTCTACCTACCATTTTCATATAGACAAAGGGGTAAATTAAAACTGTGAATTTAAAATCTAAGGTTAATATTGTTGAAATTAAAACAATTGGAATCAAACTAAAAATTAAGTTACAGGAATGAAAAATATATTTACCCTTTAATCTTAAATAATAATTATAATAAGCTTACCTCAGGATTAGAAGAAGCAAGATGGATAACACCAGTGCAGCCAGCAATGGCAAAACAGAGACCTTCATACTCCAACATGTCTGTCTTAAATAGCTTCAGATTCTCTGTTGCATTTTCCAATTTCTTCAAAAAAGAGAGAAGGGGGGAGAGGGGGAGAGAATCTGGGGTGGTGGTGAAGTTGGTCGTGGAACAGAGGAGCCAACTCGGACACCAGTTCTCAATCGGAACCCTACCTTGCGAGCAACGAACACTGAGAGAGAAGGGGGAGAGGGGGAGAGAGTTCTCAATCTGAAACCCTACCTTGAGCGCAGCGAGCATTGAGAGAGAAGGGGGGAGATGGGAGAGGCAGGAAATGGGGAGACGTGGGTAGGTGGGAGAGTGAGAGAGCACATAGGGTATGGGCGATGGGCGGGAATAAATCATCATCCGAACCATTCATCTTTATCAAAATTGATCTCAGCCTTTCAACCTAAATGTATCTCACATACATTTTATACATTTTCAAAATCCTTCCTCCCTTATTATATAGATTAGAATTTTGATTCAAAGCTAAGGATTGAGAGCAATTCTTCCAATGGAGGGAACATACCCAGATCTAAGAGCTTTGAATTGGGCAGTGTCTATGGCGTTGGTTCTTATTCCCAGATCTAAGAGCTTTATTTATTAATTTAATATTATTATTATTATTATTATTAATTAATTTGATTTATGTTGATTTATTATGGAATGGCTGAATAATTATTGCAAAAAGGGAGTTTCACCGTCAACTGCAAAAGTTCATTTCAACCAAAAACTTTCAGTTTTAATAACCATTTGATAGGCTAGCTATTAAATTGTGTAATCATCAGGTTAGATGTGGAAATACTAATCATCAAAATTGTGTAATCATCAGCTTAGCTATTACATCTTGAAATAATAGTTATAAACTCTCTAGGTTAGATACATCTAAGACAGGTGTATTTTGCTGTGAAATGGTGGCAAACAAGGCTTGCGTAGGGCTCTGTTTTGTTTAATTTCTGTTTGGTTGGCAAAGAAAGGCTTTGTATTCACACTTTTCTTAACCTAAGGATGGTTTGAATCAGTAAAAATTGTGGATCTTGAATAAAAGTTGCATTCATCTTTGTTGGAATTCGGTTTTTAAATTCTTAAAAATCTAATCTGTGTTTTCAAGACACACTTTTGAGCTGTCATTTGTCATATTTAGTAGGGCATTCATGGTTCTTTATTTTTGCCATAGGAAGTTACTGTGAAATGGGAGTTTGGGTAATGTGGTGATGTAATGATGGTAATCTTGCTTGCATTTTAAGGTGTATTATTATTGGAAATGAATTCTGCGTGTCATGGGGTTTGGGATGCTTATCGATGTACACATAAAGATTGTTGGAAATGAATTCTTGAATTTCTATGCTCTGAAACACTTTTATCGATGTACACATAAAGATTACCTTCCTTTTTGGGATGCTTAGTGTGTTATGATCATCACATGTATTTCTTTCCCCTGATGATTCATATTTCTCTAATAAATCAGCCAATCTAGATTGTTGATAACTTGGCAGGCACAGACCTTGAAATGTCATAATGTTTCATCAAGAAACACAACATACTGGATGATAATATCATTTTAGGATCTAATTACGAAACACCTGAAAGGATATCTAACTAACATAATTGTTTTTTTTATAGCATTAATACCTATCTATTCTTATAAAAATGCTTTCTTTTTATTGGGACTGGATCATTGAGAACACTAAATGCAAGTCCACATTCTTTTTTCATTGTCATCTTCAATGTTCTGTAAGAAGTTTATGTATGATATACTTGATTTTTTTCCCATGCAGCAATGCTTGAAGTATCGAAAACCAAGGCTTTTTGTGAATTCTTTACCTTTGTTTATCTCATTGAACTGTACTTATAAATTGGCACATACTATGTAATTACTTTCACCAAGAACAAGCTTTCTATTTTATGTGTAATTACTTTCACTAAGAACTGTACTATATAAATTGGCAGCCAGGTTTGGTTTTTGGTTTAGTAATGAAATTTTATGCTTACATACACTACTTTCTAAATTTCTTTAGTTTATATCAAGTAAAGCTTTTGGTGAAACATCATGAATAAGTATTTCCACATCTAACCTAGCGAGTTTATAACTATTATTTCAAGATGTATTCCTTTTACATTGATGATTAGTATTTCCACTTCTAACCTGATGATTACACAATTTAATAGCTAGCCTATCAAATGGTTATTAAAACTGAAAGTTTTTGGTTGAAATGAACTTTTGCAGTTGACGGTGAAACTCCATTTCATCAAATCTAAATCAAATCAAGGGATTTGTAAAAAAATTTCACCAAATATTCAACAGTCAAACCCCAAGGCAAGTGACCGAATGGTAAAGTCTGGAGGATAAAATCCACATGTCTCGAGTTCGAGTCACCCCTTGGGGCCACTGGAGGTTTGCCCGGTCGTTAACTTCAGGGCCCTCAGGATTATTCCTAGCTTCCCTTAAAATCAGCGGGTTGGGGATGCCTGAGTTATCTAAAAAAAAAAATATTCAACAGTCATATTTTAATGAAATTTCAAAAAGAGTAATTATTGGATATGTGTTTCTTTCATTAAAAATGGTTAAAACAGATCTTTAGGATAGGTTTGGATTTTTTTAGAAAGATTTGATGAAATAAAAGAGAGTAAGGTTTGAGTGTTCCATATTAGATCAAGCTTTTAACCAAAATTTCTTTAAAATTTGATGAAAAAAAGAGACTAGGGTTGGAGATGCTCTTAGTATAGTGATCCTGCTCTTATTTGTATCTCAGTTAACCAAAATTTCTCTAAAATTTGATGAAAAAAAGAGACTAGGGTTGGAGATGCTCTTAGTATAGAGATTAGTATTTCCACATCTAACCTGATGATTACACAATTTATTTTTCTTTCTACAATCTTTGTTGGAGCTGAGTACGAGAAGATTTGGCAATATCAGGTATTTATCAGGTTACGGCTTCATGAGTTTTGCCTATTATCATTAATTGTTTTGTTTTTGGTTCTTTTGTTGATGAATTTTCAGTATGTTGAAATTTTAGAATTGTAATGGATGATTTTCAAGAGTATTAGGTGTTCATTACAATTTTTACTTAATCTATTCAGCTACTCTTGGGATGATTGGGATGATTAGGTGTTTATGATACTTAATAGAATTGTAATACTCTTGGGATTTCAAGAGTATTAGGTGTTCATGATTTTCAATATTATTTTCAGCATTACAATTTTGAAAATACTCTTGGGATTAGGTGTTCATCAATCATCCATTACAAATTTCTTTTCAACATTCTTTCATCTGTTCATCTGTTTTTTTCGGGTTCTAATTTTTAAGTTGTTGCTTACAACTTTGCCTTTTTGTTATTGTTTTATTGGGTGTTTTTAGATTTTACATTGTGTTCTCTCCTTGCAATATCTGTTCCATAAATGAAAATTTTGTGTTTGGTAATAGTACTTTTATTTTTTGAAAGAGTTAATTACTTAAACCGAATATGTGTTTCCAATGTGGCAGTAATTCAGGTAGTCTGTAGTTTATTTAGAATTCTTGGGGTTTGTTTAGAATTTCATGGAGCATTCTTCAAATTTTTTTTTGAAAAGTTGTATTTGTTGAATCGAATTGAAGCAGGATTGTAAAATTTTTAGGTTTGTATTTGTGAATGTGCGATATCTGGGTTTTTGACTGTTTATTCAATGTTTTGAGAGATGTGAGGTTTGTGAGATTTTGTTGGTTTATTATTGAGTCTTTGTTTTTTGGGTTTGAAACTAATCATTGTGAATCTGTGATGTGTTGTGAAGACATACATGTTCAAGTACGACAGTGTTCATGGACAATGGAAGCATCATGATGTCAGGGTCAAGGACTCAAAAACACCTTCTTTTTGGCGAGAAACAAGTCGTTGTTTTCGGAGTCAGGTAATTATGCCCTTTATTCTCTCAATTCTGTTGCAATTTTTTTGAATCAGAGTATATTTAAATGAAAAGTTTTAATTTTTTTTTTATGTATTTTTAGGAACCCTGATGAAATCCCATGGGGCGAAACCGGAGCCTATTTCGTTGTGGAGTCTACTGGAGTTTTCACTGATAAGGAAAAGGTTGCTGCCCACTTGAAGGTTTGATTTAATTTCCTATTTGTATTTTTGTTTTTTTTAAATATTTTTTTGTTCTGATGGAAATGTTTTTTGATATGTATAATTGGGTTGATTTAGTTGTCTGCATCATTGATCTGTGATCAAAGTTTGAATCGAATACAACACTATTGTCTCTGTCATTGTTGTTGATTTTTATGCATCGGTTAGATTTTATAAATGTGTTGATTTGGTTGTCTGCATTCAAAGATCAGTGATCAAAGTTTGAATTGAATATAACACTATTCTCTATCATTATTATCGGGTTGATTTAGTTGTCTGCGTACAATGATCATTGAAGTTTGATTTGAATGTAACACTATCTCTATCATTGTTGTTGATTTTTGTACATCTTGCTTAGTCAGGTTGAAGTTTGAGTTTGCTTTGAAATCCATGACTTGGGTTCATTTCTGTTTATCATCATTTCTGGTTTCATCTTTGGGATTCTTTATAAATCTGCTGATCAACATTTGAGTCTTAGATCACAGTTTTTTGAGTCTTTCTCATTACTCAAATTTTAAAATCACTAAATGATTCGCCTAATGATCATTGTTCGAGTTATTTTTGAAAACAGGTTCAAGAACCAAACATGCTGTCAAGAACCAAACAGTTATTTTTAAAATCACTAAATGATTCCCAGATGATCCTCTTCACTGGTTCAAGAACCAAACATGCTGTCAAAAATTGCTTCAGTTGACCGGAATGGCCTTCCGAGTTCCAATTATGGATGTTTCAGTTGTGGACCTCACTGCGAGGCTTGAGAAGGCAGCTACATACCAGCAAATCAAAGATGCTATCAAATCAAAGATGCTATCAAGTGAGTATTCAGATTTCCTTCAAATTCACCTCATTATGCAGTATATTAGATTGGCAAATTGAGATTTGCATAGTTGTATCAAATTTCTTTGGCTGCCAACTCTTGATTAGCATGTGACGAGGTCTTTTATTCTTTCTTGGTTAATTTCAGGGAGAAATCTGAGGGCAAACTCAAGGGTATTTTGGGGTTCACCGAAGACGATGTGGTCTCCACTGACTTCATAGGGGACAGTAGGTAGATTGTCATACTATTTACCATCTTAATACTCTAGCTGATTGTGTTACTTAACAGTTAAATGCTGTGAATTTGAAATATAAAACAAAAAACAGAAAATATGTAGGTCAACTGGGCTTCTGTTTTCATTGGAAGAAGATGACAAATGGGCTTATGTTCCTTTCTTAGGTGGAATCTTACTTAAACCTTTATTAGTCAACTGCAAGTGCCATTTCACACCCACTTTTCTTCCTTTATTGCATTTTCTTTTTGTTAATAGTAAAACCAATACAGACCAGTGCAATGTAGGAATGGCAACAAAATATGTAGGTCCTTTGCTTTTAATTTTACTAAAGTATTTGCACTTGGGTCTTTTTATAATCCACAATAGGCCAGTGTATTGAGTTTTCTATTTGTACTTGAGTACCGACATTATGTTTTGTTCCTTTCTTGACTTGGGTTCATTTCTTCCAATTATGAAAACTTTAGTTAGGCCTGTTTCTGTTTTCATTTTCTATTTTTGTTTTCTGAGAACAGGTAAAAAGGTTGGCGTTTTGTTTTTTGAACAAACATAAAAAGGTTGGTTGGTGAACTATTTTTGATTTAATTAAATTTTTGTAATGAACAAAACCCACTTTTTAGGAATTATTTTTCGAATTTTCGTAAATCGTTTTTGCTTAGCAATGAAAAAATTCACTTATTTTATTTTATTTTTTATTTTAACATTTCATTGTTCCTTTTTTTTTTTGAAAGCATGAAAAACAAAGAAAACAAAAGCATAACCAAACAGGGCTATGTAGGAAAATTATCCAGTTTTATGTCACATTTTTGGGTATTTTTCCAAAAATGAAAAACAGATGACAGAAAATGAAAATATTCGAGTATTCAAATGTATATATAATCATAAATATTAAAATTATGGCCATTTTTAGAATTTTTCATTGTCTTCTCTTTTCAAAAAAACTAAAAACAGAAACACAACTAAACGGCTAGGAAAATTATTTCTTCTATGTCACATATCAGGGTCATATGCTATCCCAGAAAAATATATAGCAAAGAAGAAAATATATGCCTTTTTCCCAGATTTCATGTCGATTTTATCTTTAAATAGTGTGGGGAATAAATTTAAATAGTGTTGGGATTAAAAAATAAATTTAAATAGTGTTGGGATTAAATTTAAATTTAAATAGTGTTGGGGTTAAATTTAAATTTAAATAGTGTTGGGGTTAAATTTAAATTTAAATAGTGTTGGGATTAAATTTAAACAGTGTTGGGATTAAATTTAAATTTAAATTTAAATAGTGTTGGGATTAAATCTAAATGTAAATAGTATTAGGATTAAATTTAAATAGTGTTGGGAATAAATTTAAATTTAAATTTAAATAGTGTTGGGATTAAATTTAAATTTAAATAGTGTTGGGATTAAAAAATAAATTTAAATAGTGTTGGGATTAAATTTAAATTTAAATAGTGTTGGAATTAAATTTAAATTTAAATTTAAATAGTGATGGGGTTAAATTTAAATTTAAATAGTGTTGGGATTAAATTTTATATTAAATTTGTAATTTTATCAAATTAAAAAATAAATTTAAATAGTGTTGGGATTACTTGAAGAATCGACCTGATCAGTAGAATACGATGGAGGTGGTTTCGACCACTCGGCTGTGGTTGAGATTGATGAATTTAATTCTTATCTTCGATAGATATTGAATTTAATATATAAAAAACTATATAATCGACTCAATCAACTTATTCATATGCGTACAACTTGAAACATGTGTGTTTATTTTCTAAATTAATAACTTGAAATCAGCTTTAAACAATTGTCGCTAAAGAGCTTTACACAATTGTCGTAGAGTATAGTCTGTTAAATATATTTTTATAACTGCATTTTAATCTTAATATTATTTATACCGTGCCTTTAGGCATGGGCATACGCTAGTACAAAAATATGTAAAATTACAAAATAGTAAAAATAAATAAACTAGTAAAATGTATTTTAGCGAGCTAATCAGTTACAGTGAGCACAGGACTCATGGTTAACCACTTGAGTTCTTCCACCTTAAGCAATGATAAAGTGAACCTTGAGGCACCCAAATTCTATAAACTTGAACAAGCTAATTCTTCTATATAAGTAATACTCACTTCACATTAAAGTTATTGAATCTCATCTTATCATACATAGAACATACTTTCTCTTCTTCTCTCTACACCTAGAGAGAATTTCATCTTCTCCGATTACTTATTCCTACACCAGAAGGGCTTTCCGGCCAGGCAGCTCTCACAGTATCTCTGTTTTGTATGCCCTTGATTCCTGGATAGTACAATTCAGCCACAAAGCTCCAATCCACTTCATCCAGTGCGGGATTCCGTACACACAAAGAAGAAGAAGAAGAAGAAGAAGAAGAAGAAGAAGAAGAAGAAGAAGAAGAAGAAGAAGCGCAGATGGCAGTGCCAACGTCAAGTAAAAAGACGAAAGAAAAAAGCCAGAAAAATAAAAAAGCAATGAATCAACAGGTCGATATGGTTACAGGATTAATGATGCAATTACTAATTGAGGCCTTCAAGAAGCACCTTGAAGACATCAAACCATGCCAAGGAGGCCATTCCGAAATCTTTGAGGTTCCCAGTAGACTCCGAGACCTAGAACCCGCTGCATTTAAGCCCCGCATTGTTTCAATCGGCCCTTATCACCATAAGCACGAGCATCTCAAGGAAATCGAAACGCATAAGTGGCAGCTTCTTAAACATGTCCTCGAACAGAGACTGTCGCGGCCGATGGTTGACAACCTTTGGAGTTCGATGCTTCCCCTAGTTAATGATGCAAAGAAGTGCTATGACAAGCCCGTAGAAGGTCTCACTAAGTCACAATTCGTGGAAATGATGTTGCTCGATGCTTGTTTCATACTTGAGTTGCTGCGAGGCTCTGCCAATGGGTGGGAGAGTTGCGGGTATGCCTCCGACCCATTGGTTGTGTTTAACTTGCGGGGTTTCATACCTTTCATACAACAGGACTTGCTAATGCTTGAGAATCAGTTACCATTTCCGGTACTCCACAAATTCTTTACCATCGTTTGGGACGAAAGCGCAAATCATGAGTCAATTGTTGAACTAGTCCTCAAATTTTTTGATCCACTCTTTCCTGGGATTTCCAAAAATCTGTCCAAGCATTCAAAACCCAATGAAACACCTCTTCACATCCTAGACATTGTTCGCATGTCCCTCGAACCATCCCGAAAAGCTGTCGAACAAAGCTCTGAAACAAATAACCGGATTCGCAGTTGTTGTCCAGGTCCCTCACTCTGTCACTTCCCCTGTCCCAATTCCTTTTCCTTCCCTTGTTGGCAAAACACCAATCATGGTCATGATGCAGCAAGGACTGTTCAAGACGAAGAAGGCGAGAGAGGGAGTTTCCAATCCCCCCCAACCACTACCACCAACTGTTTTCTAGTTCAGGATCGTACAGGGAGGACTGTTCAAGACGAAGAAGGCGAGAGAGGGAGTCTCCAATCCCCCCGAACACCCAAGTCTCCTGAAATAGCAATGCACTCTGTTACAAGGCTAAGGGGTACAGGCATTATATTTGAAACAAAGGATTCCACAAAATTCACAGATATTGAGTTCAAAGAAGGTAAGCTCTTGATTCCACCCCTTTTGATCCATGACTTAACCAAATCAATCTTTCTCAATCTAATGGCTTTCGAGCAGTGTTATCCGCATTGTGATAGCTATATCACCTCTTACATAAGTTTCATGGATGAATTAATAAACTCCCCCAAAGATGTGGAGCACTTGTATGAGAAACGGATTATAGTTCACCAGTTGGGAAGCGAAGAGGATGTAGCTACCCTCTTCAACAATCTTCGCAAAGAAATAGTGTTTGACACCAGCGATTACTATCTCCTTGACGTATCCCAAAAGCTGAATAAGCATTACCAACAAAAATGGCGGACTTGGAAAGCCATATTTAGGCATGAGTATCTCAAAGACCCTTGGAAAATTATCTCTCTCGTGGCAGCAAGCTTTCTAATTCTTCTCACAATGGCACAGACTGCCTACACTATAATAACTTATCACTTTCCTAAGCCTTGAATTGTTCTTACATCTTTTTCTCTTCAGAATATTGTATGATATAATCTAATAAAGCCAGTGAATCATTTACTGTGCTTTTTTAATAATCTCATCAAAAACTTCCTTTAGTCTCATCAGAATAAAAATTGAGTTGTATTGAATTTTATGTATTTGATTTTTTTTTTCTTTTCTTCTTTACTTGGTAAAATTAGGGTGTTTGGTTTCAATTTTCTGAATTAAATTTTTTAAAAATTGAGTTTTTTTGTTTTTCATATTTTTTGGTTTTTAGTGAATATTTTTAAAATTTTAAGCAATTTTTTTACTTTTTAAGATGCATCTTCCTTAGATGTATCTAAAAAAGTGCATTTAAAAAGTAAACTATTTGTAAAAAAATATTTTAAAAAATTAATAAATATATAAGAATACAAAAAAATGCACTGAATTTTTTGTTTTTTGTTTTTTTGGTATTTAGTGAATTTTTTTTTTAAAAAAAATTCACAAATATTATATTTTTTAAGTATGTTTATGTTAGGTGTATTTAAAAATTAAATTTTTTTAATAAAAATAAAAAACACAAAATAAAAAATTTTATTTTTTTGAAAAGTGATTGTTCGTATGATATGATGCTCTTAACAATGATGCTGCAAAATATTTTATTGGATAAATCACTTTACTGGGCCATCTTTATTGGGCAGTTGAAAGACAAGGAATAAAGAATACAGTGATGCTAGAAACCTCTAATTTAGAGGGTCTAAACACACATCTAATGAGGTGAAAAAGAGGAAAAAAAAAATAGACACAGCACTAACAGTGGCAGTGAACATTACTAGTGGTACCTCTAATTAGAGGTCCCAAGCATTTTTCTAAAGCAATAAGCAACCTATTCTGTTTGAGAAATGCTTTGCAATCGGTTTAATCCACCAGATTTATTTACCGGCACGTTGACCACGCCGATTCCTTTTCCAAATTTTTACCTAAATTTATGATTTAAATAATAATTTCCTTTTCAATTTGCCAAATAAATGAACAAAGGCAAGAACTAAAGCAACAACAAATATTTAAGTATGGTACTTTCTTACATTAAAAAATGAAAATTTCTCCCGTTGTAGAAATTCTCTCCCCAGATAAGGGGGAAAGCCAACTGAGCTGCATTTTTAACTGGGGGAATGCACCAATAAATCTCAAATTTGTATCTTGTAATCCATTTGGTCCTATGAATTTTCTTGTGAACCGTTAAGTCCTATCACAATGTTAATGACTATTAAACATCAAACACATCATCGTCAAAACAACATCATCATCATCATCATCAAAACAACTTCAAACATCATATTAAACATTATTCATCATCATCAAACATTAAACATTAAACATTATTCATCATCAACATTAAACATTAAACATCAGACATAAAACATTATTCTTCAACATTAAATATTATTCATCATCATCAAACATTAAACATTAAACATTAAACATCATCAAACATTAAACATTAAACATTATTTATTATCAACATCAAAAATCAAACATCAGACATAAAACATTATTCTTCAACATTAAACATTATTCATCATCATCAACATTATTCACCCAAAAAAAACATCAACATTAACATTAACGCAGTGATGTTCTTGAATGTTCTTGAATATCGGATGTGTGATATTCGATCGAAATCATGAACACAATGATGTTCTTCCCTCAAATCCGTCAAACCGAAGAAGAACATCAGACCGACTGAAACCACCGGATGTGTAATGTTCTTCCCTCAAATCCCTCTAATCCCTCAAATCACCACCGGATGTGTGAAATTCGATCGGATGTGTGATGTTCTTCCCTCAAATCCCTCAAATCATCAACACGCTGAAACCACCGCCGAGTCCCATGGAGATTGCGCTGGCGGCGACCTCGGCGGCGGTGAGAGTGAGGACGGCGGTGGTGTTTACAGAGAGACGGCGGCGTTGGAGGGAGGAGGAGGCCATGGCCGCGGAGGACGATCGGGACTCTCGGCGGCGGTGAGAGTGAGGACGGCGGTGGTGTTTACAGAGAGACGGCGGCGTTGGAGGGAGGAGGAGGCCATGGCCACGGAGGTCGATCGGGACTCTCGGCGGCGGTGAGAGTGAGGTCGGCGGTGGTGGAGGTCGATCGGGAGGTAAGGGAGAGGGAGAGGAGTAGGGTTAGGGTTAGGGCTAGTGGTGGGGAAGAGGAAGAAATAGGAAGAGTGAAGAAGGAAACCCAAACATGGTTCTGGGAAGTGGTGAAGTGTTCTTAATCCAAAGGTTCAAACCTAGATTCAAAACCAGATTTAAACCGTAAAGTGTTCTTGGGGTTTTGATGATGTTAATGAGGTTGTTGATGTTACTGATGATGTTAATGAGGTTGTTGATGTTACTGATGTAGATAGTGGGACTAAATGGTGCATAAGAAAATTTGTAGGACTAAATGGTATAACTTTCTACCACATAGGATTTACTGGTAATTTTTCCTTTTAACTGTAGGGTCCTAAAAAAAATTAAATTGATTGAACAATTATAATCACATGATTAGGCCGAATTTGTTATCCAAAAATGACCGGTAAATATGTTTTTAAAAATAGATTATTTCAATTTTACTCCAATCTCATCGAAAGTGGATTCAAGAGATTTCTGACTGCCATATATCACTTATTTTTTAAAATATTTTATATCATCAAAGTATGTGATAAAATATCATTTATTTTTATTAATTTTTTTAATAATTATCTTCAAATAAGAGAATTAATCATGAATATTTACATATATGATCATACAAAATGATAGCAAAAAATCAGGGATGTATATGTGCGGTTTGATAACATTTACATTTTACTAATTTTTTTTATATAAAAATAAAAAAACATATTTTGTAAACTCACTTTTTAAAAATTTATTTAAAAATAATTGGGAGGGGATGGACAGAGGTGGTGTTAAAAAGCGATTATTGACAACTAAAGATGGTGGATAAAGATGGTTGTCGGCCTCTGGAGTTGGTTTTTAGTGGGAGGTGGCAATATGAGGTAGTTGTCGACTGCTAGAGGTGATCGCTGGTGGTGATAATAAGTGATGGGTAGTAACTGCAGGGGGTTATAAAGAAAGAAGGAATGGAAATTTGTTTCTAAAATTAGTGAAATTAATTTTTTTTTTTTTTTTTTTTGTGTTACAAAAATTTAGTAAATATATGTATTATTTGTAATTTTTAGAACAAAAAAGATATCAAATGAATTTTTATTTACTTTTTTTTACAATTTTTCTGAATATAAATTAAGAAAAATTATAAATAGAAATGTTTTTTTTTTTTAACAAACTCATAGTATTTTTTTTTTTTTTTTGTAATTTTTGTTATATATTAAGTCTTACGTTATTTAAACAGTTTTCAATTTAAATACTTATACCACGTATGCCTAACACAAATTAAAAATTGACACCTAATATATCATCATATTATTGAGTGTGAAATTATAAATTATGTATATGTAAATTAAATTGATTTTTTTTTATATTTAGAGTAAATATAAAAAATCATACAGTTTTGACATAATTACACTAAATTTCTTTTAACGTTTTAATTAACATAAGATTTAATCTCATTATATCAGTAATTTGATAATTATATAGATGAAAAAATAATATTATCATTTCTTTTATAGGACAATGTATATTTTATCTTAATTATTTTTATGTTTTCATAGTTATGATCCATTTAGCTTTACTAGAAAAAAAAAAAAATGTCAATATAATTATGTTAAAATTGTAAAAAATTATGATTTTTTTTAAAATGTCATCAATAATTAATATAATTGACAACTTTTTTTTTAGAAGGGCTATTTTGAAAGATAGTTAAAAGCCATTTTTAACTTTTAATCTATTTTTAATCATATTATTTTTCACATTTTTATATATTTTAAAAAAAAAATTAAAAAATTAACTTTTAATCATTTTCTCGAAGCAACCCAAAAGCGTTGAACATTTTCAAACCATAACCATCATGAACACTGGATCCTTTATAATAGCATCGAATGGGCTTGGTGGAGTGATTGTGACAAGATGCAAAGTAATGGAGCCCTTATTCATTAGTTGAACATTTTCCATTACGATAACCATCATGAACATTGGAATCGAATCGGTTTGGTGGCGTGATTGTGACAAGATGGACAATAGTGGAGCCCTTATTCATTCGTTATTGATGGGTGTAGGTGCAAAATATAGTTTAATTTGTTAAAATTATATTGATTTGTATTAATTTGAATCATTTTATTTATTAATTGTAGATTAAACTTTAAAATTTAAAATTTGTTTTTAAAATTCTTCTGCTCTACCATAATTAATATATATATATATATATTAATTTCTAATGAAATATCAAAATAAAAATGAATATGAAAGAGATTTAAGATGTGAAATTTATTACAAATTAATAGTTATATATATAAAACATCTTATGAAAAATTATTTTGTGTTATACATATAAAAAATATTATGCAAATTAATGTTATATATTATGTAAATATTTGATAATTGATTAGAATATTTTTCAATCTGTCAATCTATCCAAACAGTGATTTATCAATCCACTAATTTGTCATTCAATTTGTAATTTTACTTTTAAACCGTTCAAATCGCACCGCGCACACTCCTAAATGGATGGATCCGACAATCACGGGGCCGTTGTAATTGAGCTTTGGACGTGGTCTATATTGTTGGATTATTGTGGATTTATCATGAGACTTTTTTTTATTCAAGAATTTTGAATATAAATTTAAAAATTATTCACTGCATTTGATTTTAATTTTTAAATTTAATTTTTTGAAAATTAAATTTATTTATTTATTTATTTTTAATAAATATTTTAAAAATTTTAAGCATTTTTTTAAACTTTTTTAAATGCACCTAACTTAGATGTATTTAAAAAATAAAATATTTATAAAAAGTTAATAAATACACAAGAATACAGAAAATGTACTCAATTTTTGTATTTATTTTTTGTATTTTTGATATTTAGTGAATTTTTTAAATAATTTTTTTCACAAATATTATACTTTTTAAGTGTATTTACATTAGGTGTATTTAAAAATTAAAAAAAATTTTGTTTAAAATATTAAAAAAATTCAGTAAAAAAAAAAAATTATTAAAAAAAATTTCAATTTTCAAAAAAGTGAGTCTTGAAAATCATAACCAAACAAAGTGGTTAGAATTTTATAATGTACTTCAGTAGACATATCAAAAAAAAATTTAAAAATAAAATATTTTGAATTTTTTTTTTATGAAGGTTGTATTTGATTCATAAATTTTTATCACACACTTTTTTCCTTTTCCTTTCCAAATATTTTCTCAAATTTATAAATCAAACACAGTCTAAAAACAAAAATAATTGGGTTTTTTGATTTTTTTTTTTTTGTCTTTAGTAATTTTTTTTTTATTTTTAAATTTTTTAAATTATTACACACTAGATGGACTGAAAAGGTGAAATTTTAACACAAATTAAAAAAAAAAAATTATTAAAGACAAAAGGTTCAAAAAAAATATTCACAAATCACAGTTGCTACATCCATTAAGCGATTTGATAAGAAATAATAAATATTAAAAAATAAAAAAAATAAAAAAACCAGAAAGATTTCTATTATGTTTGGTTTATAAATGATTAGAAAGTAAAAGAAATGGAGAGAAAGAAAATTATCTTTATTATGTCAGATTCAGTTCTCATTGAAAATTATGAAATTTGATGAGAAATAAAATTGATTAGTAACATACTTTTCGTAATAATGAGAATGCCAATCAAAATTTAAAGGAACAAAAAAAAAAAAACAAAGGAATTTATCTTATGTCAATTTCAGTTCTTTTATTTGTTATTACTCAAATACATGAAAAGGTAAATTATAAATACATTCCTTGAAGTTTGCTTAAAATACGAATTGTCTCCTTTAGTTTGAAAAATTATAAATACATCACTGTCAAAATTTTTTATTTAACAGAATTAATTAAAAAAGTAAAATTTCTAACTGTTCACCTATACAATAATAAAATTATATGAATTATTAATTGAAATAAAATTATAACATTATTAAAAATTGTTAATTAACTTGATAATTTATTAATAAAATGACCTATTTATTATGAAATTAAAATAACCTATTTATTATGAAATTAGAAACTTTAAGGGCATAACATAATTTCTAGAACCACATAGGGTAATTTGTAACTTAAGTAAAGATTAGGAGTGTGCTTGTAATTTACCCTACATAAAATTCAATACAACTCAATTTTTATTCAGATAAGACTAACATCAAAGGAAGTTTTTGATGAGATTATAGAAAACACAGTAAATGATTCACTGACTTTATATGATCATCATACAATATTCTGAAGAGGACAAGATTTAAGAACAATTCAATTCTTAGGAAAGTGATAACTTACCATAGTGTAGGCGGTCTGTGCTTCAAATAAATGAAATTCAATACAACTCAATTTTTATTCAGATAAGACTAACATCAAAGGAAGTTTTTGATGAGATTATAGAAAACACAGTAAATGATTCACTGACTTTATTAGATCATCATACAATATTCTGAAGATGACAAGATTTAAGAAAAATTCAATTCTTAGGAAGGTGATAACTTACCATGGTGTAGGCGGTCTGTGCTATTGTGAAAATAATTAGTAAACCGGCTGCAACAAGAGAAATAATTTTCCAAGGGTCTTTGAGATATTCATGCTGTTGTGGATCTTGGGCACACCAGGGGACACTCACAAGCATAAACACAAGAGTTTTAAAGTGGTTCGGTAATCCGGCCTACGTCCACGGGAGCGATATTGTTATATATCAACAAATGGAGGAGATTACACACTCTCAACTCACTGTCTCTCTATATAACTCACTCTCTCACACTCTCTGATAACACAAACAGAATGTAGCTCTCACTAGCTCTCTCTTGTTTGTGCCTCTCTCTGCCGTGTGTTTCTTCCTTGCTTGCTTGTTCAACTCTTCACCATCACCATCTATTTATACACAAATATAGAGGAGGTAGGAAGAGGTTTGGCAAGGTGGCTGGCTTGGTTTGTCAAGAATGGCTGCCTGCAGTGGGGTTGGTGGCCAAAACTTTGGCAGCCTCCAATCTTGAATTCACCCCTTTCACATGGGGTGATGAATTTCCACAAATCACCCCCTCAACCCATGTGAGGTACTCCACTGCACACCTTGCTGCTAATCTTGTTGCGCCCAAATTCAACATAGTCTGCATCTCCTCACTGAGACGCTGCACCCCCTGAAGCTAGAGATAATACACCAGAGATACAAGAGAGGAGGGAATCCTACATCCTCAACTCAACTCACACCATTCTCTGATTTGGAGAGAGCCTCTGCTCCTATCTCCCACAGATCTCTTTCATGCTTCTTGTCTTGGATGTCTTCATCTGCTATGCTTGAACTTGTGTAACCAAGATATCCGACATTCTCTGATTGGATGTCCTGCACCCCCTGCTTGGAGTGCCCGGCACCCCCTCGCTGGGGTGCCATGCAAAGCTTACTTTGCAACTCTTTGAGATGGCATCTCTCCCTTCCATCCAGTCTTGGAGAGATCCCAATATGTCTCTAATTCAGGAGCAAAAGAAACTTTCTTCCCTGGGACATGCTTTGCTGTCTTGGTCTCTTTGCTCTGAGCTGTCTTTAAAATTGGCCGCAATGGCTCCGTCTTGTGTACCTCCGAACTGCCTCCATGCGTTCTTGTATACTTTGGTTGCCATGTCTGCTGAGCCCTATGTCTCTTCTGTGCATGTCTTGTACTTCTTGCCCGGTAAGTGACAGTAGCTCTGTCTGTCACAACCTTCTCAACAAGCTTGTACAGATTCCCCTCCAGTCGTCCATGTAGCATCACCGTATCTCCATGGATAACTTTGAGATTTCCTTTGCTAGATGAGAAGCTATAACCCTTCATGTCTAGCATACTTAAGGAAATTAGATTCTTTTTCAGTCTCGGCACGTGTCGGACTCCATCCAACGTGAAAATTTTTCCATCTTCCATTCTGAGCCGTACTGTTCCCATGCCAACAATCTTACTCACAGTGTTGTTAGCCACTCGAACAATACCTCCGTCCTTGGCTTGGTAGGTGGAAAAAAGTTTCCTGTCCATGCATATATGATATGTGCTTCCGGAATCTAAGATCCAATCAGGTTTCGTCATACTCGACGAAACTGTAAATGCATACTCATCCTTAGCATCTACTGCAGCAGCGACATTTGATGAGCTCGCCTGTTCCTTGTTTGCCTTGTCCTCCTTGAGCTTTGCACAGTCTTTGATGAGGTGATCCTCCTGATCACAGTAATAACACTTTCTCCTGAAGCCTGACCTTGATTGCGAACGTCCTCTTGATTTGGATCTACCCCGTCTATCATTGGACCTACCTCTGCCTTGCTCATTTTCTGAGGCAACCATGGCATTTCCTTCTGGGTGTTTGCTACTGCTACCTTCCTGTTTCTTCATCGCCTCATGAGAAATGAGCGTAGCAACCACCTCATCCAGTCCAAGAGCATCCTTCCCGTACAATAGAGTAGTCCTGAGATGCTCATATGATGAAGGTAGAGAGACCAGCAAGATCATAGCATTATCTTCCTCCTGGGTCTTCACTCCAATGGTGTCCAATTCCATTGTGATCCTGTTGAACTCGTCCAGATGTTCTGTAAGGTTCGCACCTTCTGACATTTTAAGTGTATATAACTGCCTCTTCAGAGATAACCGGTTTGTCAAAGACTTTGACTTGTACCTCATCTCTAACTTTGCCCATAGCTCCGCCGGATCTACTTCACTGATGACTTCCCGGAGTGTGTTGTTCCCGAGATACAACTGAATTGTACTGTTTGCCAATTCTCTCAACTCCTCCCACTTGTCATCCTTCATGTCTTCCGGTTTGTTGGACTTTTTGAGAAGAGCTTTTACCAGACCTTCTCGTGTTAAAATATTTTTTACCCTTTGCTGCCACAGGGTAAAGTCATTATTGCCATTAAAAGGCTCAATCATGAAACTTGCGCCTTTTCCTGCCATTGTAAATTTCTTCCCTTTTTAAAGAAATTCCAATTAAAGAATCTGACCGTACAGATGTATCCAGAATGGTCCAAATAGTTGGAACGCACTATTGGATCGCCAAAAACGGACTCCGAATGGCCTAGATCTAGCCAAAAGAGTTTGAATGCCTCCGATTCAAAAACTAACCGTACGGATGTGTCCGGAATACTCCAAATAGTTGGAACTCACTATTGGGTTGCCAAAAACGGACTCCGAATGGCTTGGATCTAGCCAAAACAGTTTCGACGGGTCAGATCTGCAGAATCTGGTGCCCTGAGATGCACCGGATAACTGCTCCAGTCAACGGCGCGGTCAACCGTCAACGGCAGCGCGGTCAACGGCTCTCACGCCGCGGTCAACGGCGGCTCAGCAGCGCGGCTCCGGCGCGGCTCCGGCTTGGTCAATGGCGGCGGTCAACGGCTCACGCGGCTCGGCTCGGCTCAGGCTGACGTCAGCCTGACGTCAGCTTCACGCGCAGCTCACTCGTCGTCTTCCTCTGGACGGCGCGTGGGGCGCGTGTTGAAAGTGGGCGTCACGCGCTGACTTCCAGTGGCGCGTGACGGCGCGTGGAAAGGTTTCTGGGGATGATCTTTCCTGTTCTGGACTCCTCTCCTCCCAACCTTCCTCCTGGTATGCTCAAAAGTGGATTTCGACCACTTCGAAATCTGAACACTTTCGGAAAAAACTCGATTTTTCACCACCCGGGCTCTGATACCAATTGTTGTGGATCTTGGGCACACCAGGGGACACTCACAAGCATAAACACAAGAGTTTTAAAGTGGTTCGGTAATCCGGCCTACGTCCACGGGAGCGATATTGTTATATATCAACAAATGGAGGAGATTACACACTCTCAACTCACTGTCTCTCTATATAACTCACTCTCTCACACTCTCTGATAACACAAACAGAATGTAGCTCTCACTAGCTCTCTCTTGTTTGTGCCTCTCTCTGCCGTGTGTTTCTTCCTTGCTTGCTTGTTCAACTCTTCACCATCACCATCTATTTATACACAAATATAGAGGAGGTAGGAAGAGGTTTGGCAAGGTGGCTGGCTTGGTTTGTCAAGAATGGCTGCCTGTAGTGGGGTTGGTGGCCAAAACTTTGGCAGCCTCCAATCTTGAATTCACCCCTTTCACATGGGGTGATGAATTTCCACACATGCTTCAATGTCGCCTTCCAAGTTTGCCATTTTTATCATAATGCTCATTCAGCTGCGTGGATATGTCAGACAAATAGTTATCGCTCGTGTCAAAGACCATTTCCATGCGAAGATTGTTGATGAGAGCGGCTACATCCTCTTCGCTTCCGTACTGGTGAGCTATAATCTTTTTCTCAATCAAGTGCTCCACATCTTTAGAAGAGTTTATTAATCCATCGATGAAAGTGATGTATGCGGTGGTATGTCTTCCACAATCCGGATAACATTGCTCGAAAGCCATGAGATTCAGGAAGATGGACCTGGTTGAGCCATGGATCAAAAGGGGTGGAATCAAGAGCTTACCTTCTTTGAAATCAATTTCTGTGAATTTTGTTGAATCTTTTTTTTTAAAATTTAATACCCGTACCCCTAAGCCTTGTGACAGAGTGCACAGAGTGCATTGGTATTGTGCTCTTCTTTCCATCCGGAATAGTCCTCGCTGCATGTTTGGCAGGTGCGGGATCAGACACTCTCTCATCATCTTGAACAGTCCTTGTTGCACGATTGGAAGGTGAGGGATCAGACATCATCTCGCTCTCTTCGTTTTGAACGGTCCTTCTTGCATGATCGGAAGGTGGGGGATGAAACACTCTCTCAGCATGCTCATCATGAACATTCCTTGTTGCATGATTAGCTGGTGGGGGATCAGTGAGTATCTCACCGTCTAGGACAGTCCTTTCTGCATGATTGGAAGGTGAAGGATCGGACACTATCTCTTTCATCATTTTGTTTTTGCTCGATCCTTGCTGCATGATTGGCAAGTGGAGTGGGGGATCATCGGACACTCTCTCACCGTGTTGGTCTTGGTCATGAATAATAGTCCTCCTCGTTGCATGATTGGCAGGCGGGGGATCGGATACATTGCAGATCCAAATATGTGTTTCAGAAACCTGTTCGACGGCCCGTGGTTTGGGTGGTTCTAGAGACTTGTGAATAATGTCGAGGAGGTGAAGAGGTTCATGTTCCGAATATCGGATAAATTTTCAGGAATCCAAGGGATGACTTTGCCGAAAAACTTAAGAGCAAGTGTAACATTTTCATCGCACTACCGCCCCAAAAGATGGTAAAAATTTCCTGAAGCACCGAAAATGGTAACTGATTTTCAAGCATTAACAAATCGCGTCGTATAAAAGGTATGAAACCCCGCTTGCGAAACACATGCAATGGGTTCTTGTTGTCCCCGTATTCCTTCCAGTCATTGGCAGAGTTGTGCAACAACTCAAGTATGAAACAAGCATCCAGCAACAGCATTTCTAGGAAGTCTTGGTCAGTTAAACCTTCTATTATGGGCTTGTCATAGCACTCCTTTGCATGATGAAGTAGCGAACGCATATTCTCCACAAGGTCGTGAAGTGATTTTTTAGTCCGCAAGAGGAGATGTTGAAGAAGCTGCCACTTACGCTTTTCGATTTGTTTGAGATGCTCGTCCTTATTGAAAAATCTAGAAACCTCCTAGAAGTTAATTTGTGATTATGTATCAATTTTTAAGCAGAATAAAACAATCTCAATCAAACAATCAAGAGAAAGAGACACAAAGATTTTACGTGGAAAAACACAATTGGACACCTTCCAATTGTGATAAAAAAATCACGGGCAACAGCCACAAGAACAATCCACTAAGAAGATTTAAAGGAATTACACAGGTATACTCTCAATTATCTAGCGAATTCACAACGCCTAATTGAACCAACCTCTATGTGCCTCTTCCAACCCCATCTTCAGCACGGAATTGTCTTTCTGATGAGCCACTCCGGATTCCACCAAAGCTTCAGGCTCGAATTCTTCAGAATTCACAACTGAAGAACAACTCTCTCTTTTGTGTATTAACAACCAAACCTTTGATGTACTCTCTTTAAACCATGAGTTGAATACTCAATAAAACATCAAAGAAAAAATAACAAAATATTCCCAGATATAAACCTTTAAGAACCAAAAAGAAGATCTGGAGGACTTCAATCAATTAGTTTGGGAGAAAACCAAGTATTTATAGAGAACCAAAAGTAATCCTAGATTGGGAAGAAAACAAACTCTTTGAAAAATTCGGATTCTGAGGCTCGCTCGAGAGCGAAGCTTTCCTGGCTCGAGCGAGGAGAGAGTAATTTTCATGAGTTTCTACTAGTGGCCTTGGCCTTCGAGCAAGGAATACACTTCTTCATTTTGTATGGACGCAATCCTTGGCTCGAGCGAGCTTCCTTGGCTCGAGCGAGAAAGTCTTAGCTCGAGCGAGCACTCCTTGGCTCGAGCGAGCAACGGCTGATTTGCAATTATTGAATGCAATTTTGAATTTTGCTTCGGCCGCGAGCTGACGGGCAGCTCGACCCCTGTAATAATCAGCGAAGTGGCACTCTTGAAAGCATTAACATCACAAACTTCTCCGCAAAGCTCGATTCGGGTTGGATTCGCATCTAATAAACTCATAGTCTCACTGAAATAAAAATGCGAATAAAAATTACAACTCAAAAGAGTTTTGTCAAACGGGATTGCCAAGAATAAAAACCTAACAATCTCCCCCTTTGGCAATGCCGTGACAAAACACATCTAACAAATAAAATCCTAACCACCCCAACCCATTACAGCCAACAAAAAAACAAACTTCTTTCTCAAAGTCATGATCTCTGCAAAACAACTATCAGTGCCACAATCTCCAAAACAAATATTAGTCCCATAAGAGTATATGAAAAACAATATAAGACTATCTTGAAACATGAGATGAAAAACATGAATAACATGAAGATGCAACTTTGGAATTTAAGAACATGTAGCATGAAAACCTGAACCCGACACATGGCATAAAACATGAAATCCTAAGGCACATGAAAAACAACTTTCTCCCCCTCAAACAACAAAGCAAGATCATTAAACCACACAAGCATGATATGATGATGTAAATATCAGGAGCATGTAAGAATGCAAGCAACAAAAGCCAATCTTCCTTATCAAACAAATCAAAGTGTTCATGCTAAACAACTCTTGCAATGAAAAACCAAACTCCCCTTACCAACCCAAATCAAGATGAATCAAACTCCCCCTCACTAAAAGCACCACAAACATTGAAAACAGTGAACAAGAAGAAATGGACAAAAATAATATGGTGCAGAGCAAGCAAGGA